>JANHGN010018592.1:80479-111159 GCA_024605025.1 Megaceryle maxima
GAATATATATATATATATATATTATTTTTGTTTCCCCAGGCTTACTATAATCTTATTGTATAGTTTGACTGCTTTGGGAAAATGAAAAGCATCTTAATCTTAAAACTGCTGAAAAGCATCTTAATCGTTCTAGTTCTTGTCTAAGAAGGAAGTAAAGACAAAATGCACAGAAGAAATAGATGAAGGCTGCTCTTTACAGGAATGAAATGTAAATTTCATGAATGAATACAGCATATGTAAAGGAAGAAATTTTTTTTTCCTTGTTCCCCTTCCTCTAAAATCAGGAGGTATCAAGTTTTTTTTGAGAGAAGGTGTCTTGGTATGACAGAAACAACCTGCTGCCAGCAGGTCTGTGGTCCAGGACCAAGCTGGCAGTATTTAGTTGCATCAGAAATGAGCTTATCTGCTCACATATCACCTTTCAAAGTACTCTCACTTAAAAAGAGTGGTGGTAATTGCTCAGGAAGGGAGGAAGCCAGGGCTGTCCCAAGGCTGAGCTTGGCCTAAGAGGAGAGCAGGTCTGGAACAGGCTAGCACATGAGCAGCACCTAACTGGTAGCAAGTATTCATGATCAGAAAAGTACTAGACATGAGGATATACTGAGCCCTTCTCTCCACAGAAGTCTTTCCACACCTAATTTTGTCTACAGGAGTAAAAAAAAAAAAAGTGGACAATGCCCAGGACACCACAGTGGCTTTTAAAAGTACTTAACCACTGAAATAATGAACATTCTCATGTTGTGCTTTCAAGTACCATATAATTTTTCGTTTTGTTTCTCACATCTTTAGAAGACTTTGGCTCTTCTCATAGCCTTGACAAAAGATTATAACAAATTCCTATTTATTCTTGAATTCCTCACTCTTATTACAAAGTGCTTCTTTTGATTATTTGCTCCCTTACAACTCAAGATGTTCCCGTTGGGAAAGAACACCAGAAAGAGGTGGCCAAGAACAGCTTTCTCATGGTACTGGCTGTGTTTACGGAGTCCAAATCCCAATAAATGTGACTCCATGATTAAGAAAAATAATTAGGCCTACTGTTTCACTTCACCAACTCTGCTAAATACGAAACATACAATCATATTACTAGAAAGACAGCACAAGACAGATTATTTTATCCATTGTGCTCATATTTTTCTGGCAAGCCTACTCAAAAGGAAGGAGGCTGTATGTGTACAGGTAGGTATTTATGACAAGGTTGTTTTTACTATTGTAAATGCTCTCTTACACTTTGGTTAGGAGCACATTTTTGATTTCTTATTGAAACCAAAGCTAAGGTCAGGCCTTCAGAAAATTACTCTGCATAATTTTACATCTCAAAATAAATTGGGAAGGGTGCTTTTTGTTTTGCCAGAGGCATGTCTTCCTGATGAGAAGTAATAACTGCTTTTCTTTTCCCTCCCCTTTTCTCCATGCAGGTGCAGCAACCGTAAAGCTCTAGAGGTAGGTGGGGAGAAGAGTGCAAAATGTTCCCAGATCTTGTACCATGATAGAGTGGGATCCAGCCAACTGCTTGCAAGCAAGAGTTGGGCCTGCTTGAAGCCCCATCAGCTTCACATTTCATCTTCCAAGTTGTCTTTTGTTTTTTTCTAAACCATATTGGACACTTTTCAGTAGGGTTTATGGGAGGAATACTACACTAATTCCAAGAGGAATTTGTTAAATGTCCTGCAAATTGAGCCAAACATCTGCGCAGCTAAAACCATTTGAACATTACAAATGAATCCAGACTCTTTAAGATACGCCAGAGCCCTAGTATGCTCCAGGGCCTTCATGGTTAACCTCTGTTCCACCTGCTGTAATGATTTTGGAGAAGATGACAAGATCCTGAAATCAAACCACTAAAAAAAATATCCACAGAGGAAAAAAGTTTTAAGAAGTTCTGTAGGTTGCAGTTGCCTGGGAAACCACTTTGCAGCAGCCATATGGTCAGAAAATCCATTTTCTTTGTTCTCTGGAGGAAAAAAGAGGTATTTTGTTGCAGAGGGGGAAAAAAATTCCACAAAAGTTACAGAGCAACATACTTGCACAGTAATACTTAATCACTAATGAGAGAAGATAAATGACTTACTAAACTGAGCTACAGCAATCCAGCACTAACTAAAATATTAATACAGGGGATGTGAGTTCCTGTCTGCTTTATGTTAGTACTTTGAAATGAGCAGCTTCCCTGGGTATCAAAGCCCTTTACTGTAGGTGTGAACTCTAGAGTGAAAGATGATCTGAGCATTGGCTCTAATTTTCTTTGCCGGTGTTTTTCTTGCTTCCCTATGTTTTCAGCATGGGTACTGCTGCTCTAGTAGGACAATGGTCCACAAATGTGCCTTTTTAAAACATTTGCCATTCAACTTTCCACATTACCAAGTTTAAGCAGAAAACTGAGGGAAGTGCTAGAGGGAACCTCCAGCAGCATGTTACATTTCCAGACCAGTATATAACTGCCTATATCCTTGCCGGCAATGCAGTCAACAGCAGTTGCAGGTCCCATGGGCACAGAAAGCCCCAATGACTGGAGGTGGCCAAGTGGCTCTTTGGCACCTGCCTGCAGACCTTGTCCCAGACAGGGAGATGACATTTAAGCTTGCAAAATTGTACAGAAAAAAAACTTCTCCTGTGCAGTGATGCAGAAGGGACCCAGAATTCCTCAAAGTTCTGCAGAAAAAGATTATGAAAACTGTGTAGTTAGGTTCTTTGCTCATGAGTAAAAATAATATATTATTTGACTGGATTTTTTTCAGCTTAGAAAGAGTTCCCCAGTAAAACTCTTTTAAGCACTACCCATGGTAAGATGTTTTGAAGACCTGTTTAGTTCTCTAACATTAATAACTTGGGGGGAGGGAATCTTTGAAAATAATAAGCAAGATAGCAAAGATGCAAATAATTTGGGTTTATTCTGAACACAACTGTTCAGTCCCTCTTTCCAGAAACAGATTGCTCATCTGTTCAACCTATTTGCTTTACTCTTACTCATATCAATGGATATGTTAATAACAAACCAAATAGCTTCTGCTTATTATAAATAATGGATATTTACCTGATCTAAATGGTGTGAACATAGATGTTCTCCAAATATAGGCTTAATTTAAACATATGCACAGTCACGATTTATGTTTTAAATCACAATCTACACTGGCTTCAGTATTGTTAGGGATCTGCCAAAAAAAGTCTAAGGTGAAAACAAATGTAGACTATACCCCAGATCTATTTCTGATTCTCTGTTTGCCCCTGTACCAGGCAGCAATAAATGAAATCCTAACTTTATAAGAAAGATGATGAGTCTGGAATTTACTGTATCAGCAACACAATGTCAGGATCTCCTTCTCTAACAGGGTTTTTGGTGAAGCACTGAGACATGGTTTTCAGAGAGTGATAAAAGATATGTGGGTACCAGGACATATGGATTTGTTCTGTTCACATCTGTAAATGTTTGAAGAAATAAAACAATCGATGTCAAGGCTTGCAACAATGAGAAAAGCATATCCCCTTTCCTCTTACACTCACGCTGATATTTAGTCTGAACCCTGCACTAAGCAGACTGCAGAGCTGAGGGCCCAGTGAATTAATTTTATCACATAAGCCTCAAGATGCCCTGCTGCCTGTTGTGAGACTGTTGTTACACCTTAGGAGGGATGCTCAGAGTAGGAAACTTGAATTCATGATAGACAGCTACATTGTCTGAGCAGGGAAATGTTTGCCTACATTTTTAGAAAAAGATGACTGGAAATTAGGCCTCTTCAGAGGCAAAGGAGGAGTCCGCATTTAACTGAAACTTGAAATGTCTACCTTTTTTTTTAGCAAGTTTTACTTTCTTTTTAAACTGTCTTCTATCTTGATGTTCCTGGAAAACCTCTATCTCAGGCACTCACACATGGCCTTCACCCCAGGAGATGAGCAGCCCACAGCCACCCTTGACAGCAGCTGCTACCGCCTATTATACTCCCATCCAACACGGAGGTGCTGAGAGGTCAGAAAAGTTTCCTCAGATGGCACAGACACTTGACCCATTCTTCTGAAGTATCTTAGTGATTGGGCAGACTACTTAGAATAACGGCACTAAGAATATTTTTGTTGGATCTTAAGATTTCAGCTGTGTAACTAAGAAAGCTTCTAGAGGTTATGATTAGAAGTCACATGTGAAAGAGTATCCTGGGGATGATCCCTATGTCAAAAAGTTCCCTGGTTAAGACTGTCAAGAATCTAAACGGATGAGAGCAAGGACCAGCCAACAGCAGTGGCAGAAGCTTGTAGGCAAGTTTATTAGAAGAATGATCTCAAATGTCCCCACTATGCCATGACAGACACTTCAATTTCAAAAGAAACCTTTTCTACATACTTGGCCCAGCCTGTTTACCATGGCTTACCATTTTATAACTGAGAACATTAGTTTTCCAAGAGCACAGCTAAGTACCTTGTAGCTACAGCAGGTTTTGCTGCCAAATGAGATTGCAGATTAACACATCATTGAAAGGGTACAGGTATTGAAATTGTTCTTGTTTACTTGGACCTCTACTGTCTGCCAAAGGAGTGGTTTGGCAGTAGTTTTGTACCTCTGGACATTTATTCTGGCAAATTTAGCAACCGATCTTCCACTGACTGGTGCTTTTGCAATAAAGTCCCAGTTGAGGTTTCCCACTGAGAGCAGTTTGCATAAGTTTCTGAAACTCTGCTTTGCAATCTTTGCATCTCATTCCTTTTGATGAACATGAAGATTGCTCCCAGCAATACCTGAACCTAAAATGAACTGAAAATGTATTACAACTTTTAAACTTGCCAGGCAGTGAAGAAGAAATTCACACCAATCCCAGCTCTCAGAACAGCTGTTGTGACAAGGTGATATTGCTAAGGAGTCTCAAAATAGAAGCCAAGGCAAATACTCTCCCTGTCAGGGTTCTGCTGTGTTTCGAAGTCTCCAGCTGGAATCTAATTGCAATTTAAACCTAGAGCACAAAAACCCACAGCATTTTCCACTTTTAAAGTTGGAAGTTTTAAAGTAAAGGAATCAGAGAAAATTCAACAGTAAATCATAATCTATATTTTCTTAGAACCAACATGTATTCCCCAGAGATGTGGTAATTCCTTTATCTATTCAGCTGAATTTAGAGAAACACTTCTTGTTAAAATAACAAGATGCCAAAACTAATAATATTTTATTTCATATGTTTCCCACAATGCTCTATTTTTATATATATATATATTTTTTTTTTTTCCCTAAAAAGGAAGACAGCAGATGCTAGGTAGGGATGAAAAGCTAACAGACTTTTTCACCCCCCCCCCCCTATATGCATTATTTAAACCATTTCTTATTTGAATTTACAGAATTCTTCCACATCTCTTTCAGTCAATTATCTCTAATAACATTTTGATAATAAAGATGATTGACGCAATTGTATTTCTACTTGCTTCCTGGCTGCACTCCAGTATTATTGGGTTGAAGGTTTCTGTTAAAGGTATTGTGTGCACAGATAGATCTATGTAAACACTGTATCCATTTCTCTTGCATGACATTATTTACCCAATATTTTTAAACCAGGCTATCTAGTTTGCATCCTTCTGTATTAAGAAGGAAACACGTCTCACTGTGACTCTCTTTGATGTTTGCTGAGCAAGGGCTGCACATTTCCCCTTCTTGTTATGTACTGGGGATTATCTACTCATCCAAGACAAAAACAAAAGCAGTTCATTTTTTGCATCCCAGTTTGCCATACCAAATACAAAGTAAGAGCTACTGATGGTGGCAGAGGTCTTTGGGTTAGGGAGGAGAGTTCGTCCTTCCCATACCCATTTTTTTAATCTTCCTCCAAATAGAAATTCAAATGAGGCAGCTTTTCCCTGTAAAGAAGTATCTATGCAATCTCATACAATTAATTTTTTTTTTGCACCATCTATGTTAGTATTTATGATTTCCTTAAACATACAACTTTATCAGTATTCAGAAGGAAGACTATAAAATAATCATAAAGCCATAACCAATTAGTTACCATGAAATCTATATTAGCCTTCCAACCTTCCCAAACCATCAAGATATATGACTCTGGGAAAAACCAAATGAACAACCAACATCTATTCTTAATAATGATTTCAAACATTGGTGGTTAGTTTTTCAAGTGTGCTCTTTTTCATGTATCCTTATCCACAGAATGTACAAAGTAATGATGTATTTCCCGCTTCCCCTCACCTGAGGCATTCCTGCTTCACGAACAGGAGACATAGCTAACCTATTTAGCCACAGCAAAAAGCCATTTGGTGTGCTGCAGCAGCTGTAGCTGCAGGGCAGGAAAGACCAACTCAGCTTTCTGTAACAAGGAGAGCCTGAAACACGGATTTCTAGAAAGGAAGTGTCACCACTGACCAGCACTGGCTGGCAGAGATTCACAAATTAATCTTGCTCAGTTTGTTTCAGGACCACTGGAAGAGCTCACCTCAGCACACACTGAGGATTTTCTAGGTAAGTGCACTTGCTCTGACAGTATGATATAGCATGACAGTGCGGTTTCTGGTCTTGACTCATTTTAGCCATGATAGTCTAACTTTCAGCAATGAGACTGTTAAGAGATCTGCTCATCAAAATGAGGTATGACTTAGAAGACAAATGATTCCTCGTGTAAACATTTGCTCTTTCTTTGTGCAGAATTACAGACATGAGATATTGTGGAGGTAGAGACATTGCTATTTTGTCCACCACCGGAACACTGCTTGTGGAAGAGGAATGGTACAGGTGAGAAGAGAGTTGCATGCTCCTTTGCACTGCTTTAAGCACTGTTGAGTAAATTCCACTCTAAATTCGGTTATTAGGTGTGTAAGAGAGAAAGAGGGTCCTTGCTGGTGGTGACAGTTTGCCTGAATCTGAAATACTCAACACACTTGACATTTCCCCATCATTCCCTCATTGGTGTGTGACAAGTACATGTAAACCTGTGTGACCAGAGAGCTTAGGTATTTTCTGCTTTTGAGTGGCCAATCTGAAAACGTGCGATAAAATCTCTTTTCAGATGAGAGATAATCTGCAGTCTCCTTAAAAGTGTCATCTTTGGGGAATTTCACCTCTTGGCTGTCAAAAAAGTTGTTTCTTTTTAAATCCTACACACTGTAAAAGTTCGTAAGTATTTAAAAGTGTAAGGAAACAGCAGCACACATAGGAAGTTCCTCAGCATTTACCTGAATGTTTTATCTTCCCAGTTTTATCTCCTAGACACTCCTTAACTAAGATATTATTCTAAAAGCTGATGATGAAAAGTAAGATTTAGCTAAAAAACATTTTCTAATTCCTTTGAGATATTTTAAGGCACTTTCTTAATTCATTAAAGCATAATAAACTTAATTGGAAGAAATTCTGGGATTGCAACATGCATCTTTGGTGAGCAGCTACATCTCTCTTCTGTTCACTTATAACTAGTGCTCCTCTGTTAAGATTATAATGGGATATACATTTTATTTTGTAATTGATGCTATGAAGCAAAAGGGAAGATGTCAATTTAAAATCTCAGTTTACTTTCCTTTTTACATTGTATTATAATAAAAATTGAAAACTCCCAATGTTTTTCTGAACGTGGTAGGTATATGAATGATTGGAGATGAACAAAGGGACAGTGAGATGGCTTCTCAGCTATAAACCTGAAAGGGACAATTTTGCTTTCTAACAACTGCAGAAATTGCAGTAGAATAATTTTCTTTCTGCTTTATAATAAAGCAGGATGTTGAGAGTATTTACACATAACCATGACTTTTGAGCTTTCTAACTCTAGGAGGGGATTTGCAAATAGTTCTATGATCAGGACATTACCTGAAGATGCGAGAGATCCAGATAAGCTTGGGATTTATTTGACTGTGCAAATCTCTTCATTTCAGTTTACACTAAATTAAAGAGGTCAGGGAGTGAGACAGTTCTCAATAGTTGCCAGGCCCATGCCTTTGGCATCATAACTCTCTTTCTCTCTTCTCTTTCCTCTTCAGCCAGAAATACGTAGACCTGATCTGAAAATGTGTATTTTGCTATCATTCAGGTTTTGAAGACAGGTCTAAAAATCTCCATTGACAAAGAACAGAAGTGACTGACTTCTACAAGTTATTTTTGCTTCAGTGAAGCAGCGTGATTGACAATTTGCTGCAATTAATCCAGCTCATTCCAGCAACATTAAATATCTCAAAACAAGTTTCTGAAAGAAGGCTTATTTTAGCTGAGTGAACCTAATTACCTGTTCTGGATAAACTGAGTGCTTAAAGATATCTCAGCTTGCTCTTTCATATATTTACAGATACTTAAAAAATTTAGATTAATAAAAAATTTGATCCATAAGAGACATTTAATGCTGTCATTATTAATTTTTACCATTATTAATAATAACCAATGCATTTTGATCTCCTTGCTATTGTTACGATGCCAATGTTTCTCCTCAGAGCTGCACTCTCCTGCTGTACAAGTAACAAATGCCACAAAGAGTGGCAAGTGTGGTAGTTTTGTTAAGTACAAGCACAGTGCTGATATCTTAGATTCAGCATGGAACTAACCTACCTTTGCATTGTAACTCCCTTTGATCATGATACATTCTTCATAGCAGTAGACCACAACCTTTTGCTCTCTTCATACTCCAGTGAGTGCTAAATTAATTTTTATTATTGCATTAATATCATATGATGTCAGTGGTAATAGTTTAATCAATCTGTACCTTTCTTGCCTGATCACACTAACTCTCATTCAAATTAATTCTGGGTGTTTAATTAAATGATCAGTTTTAATGGAGTTTATTAGTAGTCTTCTATTTTTATTTCTCCTGTAGATTCCCTTCTGAAGTTGCCTTTCCAAAAATGCCACTTCAAGTGGAATCCAGTAGAAAGAGTGTTTTCAGATTAACAAAAAAATTAAAGGTTCTGAAAAGCTGGTTGTGCTCACTTCCAGACCAATGAGATCCTGCTGAAAACATGCAACTGGGATGCGCTATGCAAACACTGCACTGATTCCTTCAGTGTACCCAGCACTCCATCGGGATTGTTGACTTGTTATATGGATTAAGTAAGGAAGCAAACACAAGTGGCGAGGCATTGACTTGACCCTGGATTTGTATCTGATCCTCAGGATCAGATAGGCCTGTCATAAGTTAGTTCCTCTGCACACAGCTCTGAAAAAACACCTCCATATAGTGATAGACAGCTCCTGAGTCCTGAATCCCAGTCTCTGCACTGAAGTGCAAGAGATCAAAAGGTTCAGTGCAAACAGAGGCACTGAGAGGTGGCACAAAGGTCACACAGCACCTGACCAGAATTCAGCTCAACTCCTCACCTCCATTCACCTTGGTAAGGTTTCACAGGTTTTTCTTTCAATCTAACTTACTCCAGTTATGCTTTAGTCTGTACTTCCAGACAGTTTTCCCCCCTTTCAGGATTCTATTTATTTCTAGCTAACCTACAGGCTGCAGAAATTGGAATAGAAATCCTGAAAGACGCTAGAGCTTTACACGACAGCTACAACAAAGCTTATGGCTCATCTGAAAAACAATTACAAGAAGATATACAAAATAGGCCTAGAAGGGGCCTTAAAGCCATGTGCTCCATTCCTCTACCTCAAGGCAGAAAGGAACATTTTAACCCACACAACTTTTGACAGACTTTTGTGTACCTTATTTTAATAGCCTCCTCAAAAAGCCTTCTGAACTGATAGCTATTCAAATTACCATGCCACCACCTTTCAGAATGGTAGCTTTCTTTAAATCTGTGTAAACATATCAATGGTTATCCATCACAGATTGGACAAAGAGAACAGTTATCTACCTGGTTTTAGCCAGCCGTTCAGTGTTTTGAGGACTATTGTACCTTATTCTTCCTGTCTCCTTTTAGATATTGTTACCTTGCAAGAGGACCTTACAGCAAAATAATCAATACTACTGTCAAAAAACAACTATTCTATTGAAAATCCTTCTTATTCCACCTCCACTCAGCTAATGGAGCTCCAAATCCAGCAGTTACCAAAGCTAATCTGTACACAAGAATGTACATATCAGGATAAGACACAAACATTGTGTTTTATAATCCAAGATAACATGCAGTGGGTTAACAAAAAACAACTTAAAACCCCCATGATCAAATAAATGGAAAACTAGCAATGCCCACTGCTTTCTTCTTCATGCAGTGTTGCTAGTCACTCAAGTGCATATGAAAGGGAGGCCAGAGAGCTGACAGGAGATATGGTTTGCCTTAATTTGTGAAAGTAGTCATGTCATAGCTTTGCTTACTAGCATAAGCATTTAATTCACAAGGCTTCTTTCAGGGTTTGAAATACAGCATGCTGCAGCTGAAGGCCATTTCACAGTCAGTGTCAAACACAGTTTGCTGTATATGCGCGAGGGGATAATAAGGTTGGTTCCCATCACTTCGTGTTGCCTGGGATCTATCATTTTAATGTGATCGACTCTGACACATGTCAAGTGAAAAAGGTGCTTGACACGGTGAACTAGACATTTTGAGATGCCTTTAAGTAAAAAAAAAAAAATGTGTCTAACATCTCTAACAAAATGGGGGGCTGCTTTGAAAAATACTTAGAGATACTGGGACCTTTGGAACTCATGGAAATGGAGCTGAGCTCTGGACCCATTCAGGGGAGTCAGAACCAAAGGGCCTGTTCAGATACAGGATTTTAGCCTGTTCTCTCTAGAAGCTGTAATTGATAGATCACAAACCCTTTTATTCTGATGGACACACATCCTTGTACCCGGAACATTCCCAGAAGCATCATCTGTGGCAAGACTTTATTATGATAATTACAAAGTTACATTAGACTGTGTGGAGTCTGTGTAGCAACGTTAAATTAAATTTCTCATTGGCTTCAAGGCTTGCTATCTGTAATTAGTGGCTTCTGTTCTTTATTACACTGATCAGTAGTGCAGCTCTATTCATCACCACGGTCTTAGTTAATTATCCTTGCTAATGATTTTCACTGTGAAAATAATCTACAGGTCCCATTTGCAAAGATTGCTTTGTGTTAAAATTATTTGCTGGTAAGGCACCATCATGAGGTGACAAGCTGTGGGTAGGAAGTTACTTATCCTGTAAGATGGTAGCTTAGTTGATGTAGTCAAGAGAGAGGAAAGTATTATAATCTCACAATCTGGCATTAAGTTTGTAACTACTATCTGCCAGATGTGTGAGAGGGTGGGAGCAAGACGTCCTAACAGGTTTGCTGAGGGGAGCTCAGCTAGAGGTAACAAAAATAGAAAAAGGAAGACTTGAAACATCTCTGCAGTTTTAAGCCAGCACTGCTAGTGAGTATTGCAAGCCTGCTAGTAACAGCCAAAATGTACCTTGATGGCCAAACAGCCATACCTCTGTGTGACAGAAAGGACAACATATACTCTGAAGTTTAAAACAGAGGTGTTCTCTCTGAGCTGAGTGGCTTTTGCCCTACAGATGGGAGGTTTAGCCAAGGATGTGGTTTGGAAGAGGTTGGCTGTATCTCAGAAGAATGAGATGCGGCCACCACCCTTTCCCAGGCTGGAAGAAATGGTTATGGAGAATAGAGCCATCAGGGGACAGCCATGCTTTTCTCTTTATCTCATAGATATCGGTGACAGAAAAACCTTGAGAAAGGGAAAGTTGTCTGTCAGAATCAAACAAGTTTTGTTTAACACTTTTGATTACCTAAAACTCTTAATAGCTATAATAATCCAAGGATGAAATTTCTCATGCAATGAAAATACCAGACTGTGAAATTAAACAACAGCAGCCTGCCACCTGCCTTCTGCTTTCAGTATTTGTTCTGTGCTTGGAGATACAAACACACCCTACACACATTAATTTAGAGTACCCTCAGCATGTGCAGTGCCCTCAAAGAATCAGACTAATGCAGTAAGGAAAGAGGTGAAAGGACAGGCACAGAGCTGATGTCATTTGTCTGTGAAAGACATTAAAGGAGATATGAAATCACCATTATTACAGGGGCTATCAGAAATCATACACATTCCACTAAGAAAACAGTGAAAGAACCTGCTTGGGGGTGGTGGGCGGGGGAAGAGGGGAGGAGGGAAGAGGAAAAAGGACAAGGCTTGGTGACAGATGCTTTTCAAAAGGAAGGTGTCTCTCTTGTGACTTTACAGAGTAAATGTGAAGTCAGCTGTAAAAATGTACAGATAGGAGTGAAAGGAGGGATGACACTGGAGCAGAACAGCTCCAGCCCCACCAACCTCTGTCAAATGAAAGCCTGGAATATTTTATTTTTGTCACAGAGCACTTCACAGGTACTACCAGGCTGCAGGCAGCAGCATGGGTCTTTGTGGGGTATAACATATTTATTCAACAACAGCGACAGTCCTACAGACTGTAAAATTTGTATCCAGCAGAAATCCCTAGAGCAGAAGCATTCAGCTTTTAACAGGGGAAAAGCCATTTTCTTATGGAGTTGCACGGGATAAAAAACATGGAAGCATGATTTAGAACTTGAAGCTTGCATAACAATTACATTTGTTAATAGTCACCTTAAAAAACCTTTAGAACTAATGATTTAGAGTTGAAACAACATCACAAACCTTTTTCTCTATTTCTACTGAGGCTTACTGCATGTGCTCATTTGCTTTTGTCTCCCATAAAAATCAGCTTTCATTCATAACATGCCACATCTACTGCATACAAACGACAGTAACATCTACCATGCTGTGGAATGCCAGGAACTGAGAAGCCCTACCTGAAAATTTAGTGCTCCACAAATACAGGCAGTAAAGCAGCTACATTGTCAGTGAGGTTTTCAGTATCACAGGTATGTGAAATTCCTGCTATTGTTTTCTTTATTATAGAGCACATTACAGAAAATCCTCCATTCTGCCTCTGAACTATGAGGATAAGGGATTTTACTCTGCAGAGGTTGGGTGACCACACAATTGTAGTAGCTTCTCTATGGCAAGGAGTAACTGTGGTGTCCCCTTTTTTAACCCCAGGATGTGTTGAAGGCTTTAGAGAGGGGTAACTGCTTAGTGCAGTTCTGCAACAATTTCAGCCTGGAATGTGACTCTTTCATCCTAAATCTGTCTAGTGCCCAAACCAACAGCTTGGCTCAGGTGCTTGATTTTCCCCTTTGAAAAATACTCTGAAATAAATATGTTTATATTTCTATATGTTTTCTCTCTTCAGCTGCTGGGAGCCAAATGAAGTGTGATGTTGATTCTGATCTGCTTTGCGTAAAATACACAAACCAAACCTTTGCATTTCCGACGCTGGAAATAGCATCAAGTGAAAACTGCTTTCAGCAGAGGTTCAGGGTCTGCATCTCCCTGGTAACTGGTTTATTGTGTCTTACAGATTGTAGCAAGCTGCCAAGATTTATTCTCCCCTCTGTGCCAGAGAGCAATAACACAGTCCCCCTCTTTGCAGAGGACTAGGGTGGGTGTGCTACTGCAGCACCATATGCTCAGGGGTTCCTTGGATGGATTAACTCTCACTTACTAGTTAAGATAGTTGTGTCACACAAACAATGCCAGGTACATCAGAGGTCAGCTTCAAATAAACCAGGCATGCACACAAAGTAGCTTTTTATTTTAATTATGCAAGACTATCAGAAACTATTACAGAGGGTTAACATAAACTAAAAGTCACAGCACCAATACATAGGACAATTATTCCATAAGCTCTATCCTAAAGAGTTAACCTGTAGTTTTTTCTCCCACGGGTACTCCTGGGAGCTCCTCTAGAGCTTCTAGGAATTTATTAAAATCCAGTTAGTCCTGTATGTGCCAGGATCACCCTAGAACATGCCTAGATTTTACCTTCCTTGTACTTAACTCACCAGCTCATTTGTACATAAGCATCACCTTCCCTCCCAGCCTTCTTTTAACTCAGACCTGATACTCAGGCTGCAGTAAATGACCTCTACACCAGACCTAATGCACAAAACCAACTTCTTCCTATGTTAATGTACCTTAGGCAACATTTGTGAGCAATTCTGAAGAATAAATAATAAGTTATAGTAATGTGTATGAGAAGATCCAAAAGCAGTGCAGGTGGCTTCATGGGGAGGAAAGGGAGCAATGATAGATGTACTGTAGCTCAAGACGTGATGAGTTTCAAGCATGACAAGTATGAACATTTTCCAAATATTTCAGTTGTAAAGGTGGTGTGTGAGGAAAGCTAGCTTGGTTTCCCTTTGGAGGGAGGAGAGAGAAGAGACTGGTAAGAGAAACTAGACAAACCATCCAGTTGCTCTATGGTTTGGAAGGAATAAGTTGAATACAGTTTTGAGAGTCAAATAAGACACTTTTGCTTATAATGCTTATCAAGGTTAATTACCGAATGATGAAGCTGGTAGCGATATTCTGCACCTGTTTCTACTTGTGGTGCTCTCTAATATCTGAGCCTTTTTAACAGCATTTCCCAAATAAGACGCAACTTTAAGGAGCATAAAAGAAAGAGGGCTCAGCAAGGCATTTACTAATGCTCAAGTACTACATAGTTAAATTTTAATAGTGAGTCCTAATTTTCCAGTTTCATTGGATTTGTGTCTATATAGCTGAACAAAAGTTTCACATAAATCTTGGTATTGTTTTGAATGTTACCCCCCCTCTTATTTCTCAAACTGAAAACCTGCCTTCTAGTTTGGGATCAGAAGTTGAGGAAGAAGAGTTATAGATTTCATGCAAAGCTTATGCCTTCCCGAAGACCTTTATTGTTAGGGTTCCTTTTTATTTTCTGTCTCTCAAGCAGCGTCAAAGAGTATGGAGGGTAGTTAAGCCATAACAACTCCATGCAAAACCAGTGTAACACTTTCAGCTAGGCATTATGTTAGGTCCTAGATGGTGATGTTACTTAACTCCTTTGTAATATGAGAAAAACATGATGAATTTTCCTAGTGTCATCTATTTTGTTATTTATTTTGGTTTTCCATTAGTCAAGAATTTAACTACTCCTTAATATTACACAGGACTAGCACTTCTGCTGAAGGGTATACAAGTTGCCAGAAGCAATAAAAGTGAAGGGAAAGTAGCACTTAAAATGTTATTGTTATTTATAGCTTAGTTATTTATCAATAAATGGCAGCTGTGTATAAATAAAGTAGATTTGAACATTTCCAAAGACAACTGATGGCTTCCATTGCTGATAAGTGAAATGAAAGGGATTCTCAGTAAGATAGGTAAGATGTATTGGTCGGCAAAGTTATTGGCTTTCCCTCTCCCAGTGAGTCATGGAAGGAGGCAGCCATTGACAATACAGCAGATGAAAACCTATGAAAGGTGACAAGGTGGAAAAACAGCAAGCAGTCAACAGACAATCAATTTACTACTATCATCTAATAAAGTCAGCTTCCACCTACCTGCAAGGAGATGTTAACCTTTTATTTCCCCCCCCTCCCCCCTTCTCCTTATTAGATCTTTAAGCGATTAATTTTGAGCTGCATATAGCATGTAAGATTAAAAGAAGGACAACAGAAAGCAGTTAATATTTAAGCAGAACCAGGGCAATTAATTAATCTTACTCTGGTCATTGCACTCAGTTTAGAAACTTTCTGCCTGGAGATAGCTAGGCAAGGCTTCACTCTAAAGAACAGCAGCCCTGTTCCCAGCAGAACTGTCTGCCCAGCAGAGTCAGCTCTAAGGTACTTCTGGACTGCTGCCAAACTCAGCAAAGAGGCTGTTCACCCCATCTCAGCACCAGCAGTTAGGCAAGGCTATTGCTCACACCCTTTACCCATCCTAGCACCAAGCTGCTCCAACCACCAGCTCCCCATTTTTAGGTGGTTGTGCTGAGTGAATGCACCAGAGTACTCCAGCTATGGACTACCACTGAGCTTTTTAAGCCTGATGAGTGAAAGCAGCCAGATGAAGTAAGCTAAGTTACTGTGTTTTAAATATATCTGTTTTGAATGCTGAAATATATATGACAACACTGCTAAAGCGAAAAAGGGAGTCAGACAATGAGAAAGTTGAAGTGGAAAGTGAACAGGGCTAAACAGAGTTTATCAAGACTAAGCTATCTGATAAATAATATGGCAAGAACTCTGCTTTAAGAAGAGTACCTAACTCTTAAACCTCTTGCTCAAGATATACCGCTAATTTACAGAAATAATAAAAAAAAAAACAGATTGGTATTTTAATCTACTCAACTTTAAAGGGGCAGGAAACCTTGTTGAAAGGGGAAAAGTACTATCTTCCCACACATTGTCACTTCTAACTTGGGGTTAGAATAAACTTCTGTAGATAAAAAAGTACACTCGAACTGCAAAGTCTGAACTGTTTTCATCCTCAGCTGCAGTAAATCTGCACATCTCTGCTGAAGCAAGTGAAACAACACCAGCTCCCACCAGCTGGAGAGCTGTCCCAGACGTTCGCACCCGGGGAAGAACATAGCATGCTGCACTTTAAATAGATTATACTCTTAAATATTTTATAGGACTTGAACAGTTCAGCGTCACATTATGTCTTTGAAGCAGAGCTGGTGATAGCAATCATTTTTCCAACTTCCTGTGATACCATAAACTCCCAATTACAGCTTCATTGCAAGATGGACCCATAGGAATAACTTTGCTGCTGAGGTAAGAAGGTGGACTACAGGGGTGTCCACATGAGAGGAAAGATGCAGTGAGTTGAACGGCAAGACTAGGACACATTAATATGGGGTGTTCCCATATTTATACAGTGATAATGTTTTTTAGGGTATAATCTCAAGTTCAAGTGCCCTGTTCAACAGGAGGGGTTTTTATTTCATCCTACCATGATGAAGGGGTGATAAAGGATTGTCTGAGCTTCTGTAACTGCTAAGCAGTTGCAAGTAAATGGCTTTGGGCACAAAGGAACCTGGTGGTGCAATACACCAAGAGATTCATTTGCGCCAGCCCCAAGCGCCAAGCTGCTCAGACAGTTTATCAGACATAAACGGGATTAGAGCTTGCTTTTGTTTTGTGCTGCCTTCTTTCTTCCTGAACATTACCTTCATCCTTCCAACACATGCTTATCTAAAACCTTTGAAAGTGCAATTCTTGCTATTGAAAAGTACTTTAATGTGTGCAGAGAAAAAAGCCAGTAGTCTTTGTAGTGATAAGGTAATAGCATGTTTTAGGTAACATTACAAATCATTAGCATCCCATTAGTTATTTTCTCTTCAAGTAACCTCAGAGTCTTGAGGATATTAATCCTTATTATTGTTACATATGTTACAAGGAAACATGGGCTCTGCTTTAGTAAATTGTATTTTGTTAGATTTTCTACTGTGCTTGTACCAAATCTGCTTATTTTCATCTTTCTAGGTCACCTTCCTTCATTATGAATTAATATCTAATAGCAGGTAATGTAGACAGAATGCCACATTGTCATAATAAATTGATATTTAATAGTCTGTAGAATGGTGCTAGGGTTTCATATCCATCTTCTGTCAGATGTACCAGGACTTTGAATCATAAGCAGGGTCTCCAACTCTTAAGGAAAACAAGAGATCCTCAAAACAAGACAGTAGGAGTCTACATTCTTATTACTGTGCTGTACAAGAGGATTCCTCAGATTCCATCCTCTCCTATAAGAAGCTCTTGTAATTGGGTTAGTAAAGTAGGAGGTGTCAACAGAGCACAAGATTTAAAGGGAGCAGTAGGTTGAGCTGAACCAGAGCTGTCACAAGGTGTGCAGAGGTAACCTGCAACCTTTTTCTTCAGCAGCTGAACAAATGCCCCCAGCTTTCATAGTTAAATTAGACAGAGGAATGGGGTGTGCAGGATGGCAAGTCAAATGGTCCCCTTGAGAGGAGTGCAAAATTTAAAGAAAACAATAAGTGACAGTATTAGGTTTGTGTTAATATTTCTTCTAGTTTAAATAGAATATTCACAGCTCCTTCAAAATACAGAGGCATCGGGATAGGAAAGCAGTGTGCTAACAGAGGAACAAGAAAGGTCCTGTAGTATGGTTTGCTTTGTTAAGATGGCAAATTCTGCCTACCAACAGGGGGAAAGCAAGAGGAGGCACTGCCAAAGAGAACACCAGTGGTAGCTGTGACATTTGTCTCTGAACAGACAGCCAATGTCATCTTTCCTGTTTACAGACTGGAGGTACTGGGCAGAGCTGCCATCCAGCTATGGGCACACTCCAGTCTCTCACAAGTTTCAAAATACTTCAGTATAGAAGCAATTTACTTCACGTTGAAAGGTAAGTGACCTGGACTGGAAAGTAATGTATTTACTTGAGGTTTTAATGTCATTTAAACTCAAAAGGTCTTAAAACAAAGAAAAACACTTTCATATTTTTGTGACGTATAACGATTTCCTAGTAGTTCTCTAATCTAAAAAGCTGCCATATTAGCAGATATCATATTTTAAACTTCCCTGGAAAACTGTCACGTAATTAAATAGCATATCTGCAAGTCAGTGAGAGACCCAAATTAATTTTAAACTAATTATGGAACTAAACAGTCATTTATTTCAGAGTCTTTGACAAAGAGGCAGACATGTCTGTCAAACACTACTTTGTGGAAACAGTTTTCTTTCTTGAAAAACCCTATTCCAAGATAAACTGAAGCAGTAAGTGACTGAGTAGCAAGTTATTTCCTTATATAATATTTTCAAGCTGCACCTTACTGATGACATGCAATTTTTTAACATTTTTATGGTGCTTTTCTGAATTTACTGATTATAGTGATGTTAAACTTCAAAACATGTTGTATTTCAGGTCAAGACATCTGGAACTAACAGAAACTTTAAAATCTTAGCTAATATTCCAGGGATCTTCTCTGGGGAAGAGAACACTCTTTAACTGCCTCTACAGAACAAGCACAACCATGAAGATTTCAAGGTGACCCATAACTGGTTTTAACTGGATGGCTAGTAAATACAGCAGTTGAGTAATAAGTTGTTTAAATAGTTTATGCTCGGTTTCAGAACAAAACCCTTAAAATATATATTGAAATATATTAACTTACAGAATACTAAGTTACAGCCAGAAAATCAGATTCTTTTTACAGTGCTTTGCCATTTGACTGTTGTACTTTTTGGACTTGTTTTGGCAAGACTAGATAAAATAGAGGAGAGAAGGCCAAGAATAGGAGGCCAAGAAGTAACTTCCTTAATTAAAAAAAGTTGAAAAATATAAACCAGTTTATGAGAGACATTTTCATAGCCTTGTTAGCAGGTTTCTCTGCCTTTCTAGAAACTCTGCAGTTCCTTGGTAGATAAATAAGATTATAGCTAATTCTTTCAGCAAATTGTGTGTCTAACATTGAGAGAAACATTAAAAATCTCTTTTCTCATGAAGTCCCACAAAAACTCAGACAAGCATCAACAATAAGAAAAACATAGATGTATCTAGCTAGCAGAATATTTCACTGATTCTAAGATATAAACCTTAAGCGACAGTGATGCTCTCATATCAAGATCCAAGAAATGGCATATAATGATCTGCTCTTTCAGAGATGAAAGAAAAACAAATGTAAGAGGTACTAAATAAAAGGAGGATGACACGGGAAACTTGTTAAGCATTGCTTAGCAAAGATGCTTTTGTGCTTTTTGTATGGATGACACACACATTACCTACTTTGATAGAAGAATCACATTTATGTTTACCCACAAAAATCTAAAGGCTTTACCATGTGAGGGTAGTGATACTGGCTGATAAGTGATAGTGGCATGGCTGGTAAGAAACCAGTCCCCTTGACTTTTTGTTGGATAAAAAGCAAGTATCAGCATGCTAGTAAAGTCTAGAATAACATAGTGGGGATGTTTGGAAGACCATCTTGTTCCCTTCTGCTTGTTCTTCAGCCAATACTTTCTATTTTTTTTCCCCCTCTATCATTCTCCAAACATTGGCTTTTAGAGCGGGGAAAAAGCAATCTGCTTGATATCTTCAGCTTTTCTTTTCTGCCCGTAAACTTTTAAGAAGTCTCCAGATTAAATGGAAGTTAAATTTCTAAACCTTTTGAGGATCTGGACAACTTTCCAGAGCTGTGTAGAACCAGTAAATGAAAAACATCTATTGAATTGAAATACAAACTGAAATACGTCCTAATTGAATACAACACCATGAAGTTTTACTAGTGTGACAGGCTAAGCAAGTGCTACGTAGAAAGGAACAGACCTCCTGGGTACTTGTCTGAAGTGACAGCATTGATTTGGGACAAGTTGTTCTTGGCTGGGGATTTGATCCTGTGCTCGTTTGCTGTTACACAACATTTCAAGCTGGCAGCAGCTTGGGGCATGGTACAGTGCTGTTGCTCACACACACACCTGCTCTGAGGCAGCATTGAGAATTTTTCCCTTTTTCACTGAAATTAGACACCTGGTAATCTAAAGTAACGTTTAGGTTTTTTTCTTTTCTCCCCCCATGGAGGCATAGGATAAACTAAGACAAACACAAGACAGAGTTAATCGAGAATTATAGTCATGTAAACTATTACAGAATTGATCTTTTTTCAGTAAGTTATACTGGTGGCCTTTTTTGCATCATTATCCTTACAATGTTTTTCCGCTGGTAGGTTTCCTTTATCAACCTGTTCTTTAAACATTGCAAAACTCCAGAGTGGGCTCTGATCAGTGGCAACTTGTACGGTACACTACCAAACCTACTCAGCAAAAGGTAACAAACCAGGGGGGCTGTGCAGTTGGAAAAACCTTGTGCAACTCAGGTGGCAGCCTGTGACACTGTATGGTGGCAACAGTTACTGGGTCGACATTTTGCAATAAAACCTGTGAAAACTGACTCACCAGCTAAACCCATCAAGGTGACAAGGAATTTGCAACCGCTGAACTGCTGTAATAGGACTTCAATTTCATTACTGTAAGAAAATCTTGAGGGAAGATTTTAGAGAAAGCATCACAACAAAGAACGAAAATTCATGAACATTTATTTATCACCCTACAATTGTAGGTTTTTATGAAGATGAGGATAATCCAGTAACTTTCCTGAACTGATATAGAACCTACTTCCTTCTGAAGGCTTTATAGTCCCATTTTCACACCTAGAATTAACATGCTATAGATTAAATACTTTAGATTTTATTTGGATAAAAGATTTTGATTCAAATGTTAAATTACTTCAAGTCTTGTTATAATGCATCCTTTCATTGCTCAGATGATTCTGAATTTTCAACCCCTTTGTGCGAAAAATGTATTTTGAACTTAATCATATTTTTTCACAATTTCACAGGTGCAGAATATCTATGACTGCAAACTAAAAAGCTTCAGTGAATGAAGCCAGGAGATATGAAGAATTACACAACAAACTAAATATTAATGACCCTTCAGGGAGTTTCAAAGCTGCCACATAAAGCCAGTGGGAGTTTTGAACTCTTCTATCACAGCAACGTAGGGCAATCCAGATAAAAAGACTTTAAACAAATTAGTTTTGATAGGCCAATGTAAGAATTTAACAGTCATACCCAGACATCTGTAAGCTTCAACTAGAGGTTTAAACACATAATATGCACATAAAATCCAAATGTGTCAGTACTTTACTGACAATGTCCACTTCACACAATTGTGCAATATAGAATCACTTTCTCAAGAAGTAACATCAGATCTGATGCTCTATCGTTTTTATACATCTACTTATTTAAAATTTTGCCAACTGTAGGGGTTATGGTTTTGTGATTTTGCTGTACAGGGTAAGCCAAGCCAAGTTTTGAAGACCAAAAATACAGAAATCAAGGAATAGCTGTTTATAAGCACATCAAACAGGATTGTCAATACTTATGCTGCGATGATAATGGATCAAGTACAATCTCAGTAAACGCAGCTAGAGCCAAACTTCATCACGCTGACAGACAGCCTATGTAGGAAGGGAATATTGTCTGACAGTCCAATACATCTGGAAACACCTACAGAGCAGACTTTTTAAGCAAGGAGTACGCGAGGCTCTGTTTTACTACCTGCACCTAGGGGAACTTTACCTTCAAACAAGCCTGGGCAGGTTTTGTTAAGGCTGGGGATGATGTAGACTCTATGAACAGAGTGATCCCATTCAAAAGATGCAGCTCTTAGGCAGAGCTGGCAGATTCCAAATAGTCACTGAACTAAAACTAGACAACGTACAGCAGAATAAATACTTAACATCTGCAGAAGATGTAATATCAAGCTAGAAATGTTCAGGCAAATCAGCTGCTCCATCACTACTTCAGATGGTTGAAGGTTGAAGTATCATATGTCAAATTTAAACAAATGTATGCTGCATTTGTTACACGGGTAAATTATCTTCCCTATTAAATTTAACAAGTGATGATCTAAATTCTTTATCACATTAAGTTTGAATCCATTTAGCCATTTAAAGATTGTATTCCAGCTTAATTAGAAGTGATGGCCCTCACATGGGAATTGCTAGGTGAAATTTCTTTGGCATATATAGAGCAGAAAGGCTGAGCAACTGATATTAATAATCCTTCCTGGCCTTAAATCCAGTGTTATCTCTAAACTTATGCAATGAGGGCTTCTGTGTCCTGGGTTCAGCTGGGATAAGAGTTAAATTTCACAAGAAGCTGGGAGGGAACACAGGTGACCCGAGTAGCCACAGGGATATTCAATATCCTATGATGTCATGCTCAGTCCATAACTGGGTGAGCTGGCCAGAGAAGGAGGAATCAGAACTCAGGAACACACTGAGTGTCAGGTTCTGGGTAGCAAGCAATTGCATTGTGCAACACTCAGCATCTTATTTTATTAATCTTACTGTTTCTTCTCTCCTTGCATTGTCTATGAAACTGTCCTTATCTCAGCCCACAAGACTTTACCCTTTTATTCCGAATCTCCTCCTCATCCCACTGGGGGATCTGGGGGAGAAGAGGGGAGAAGAGTTAGTGAGCAGCCACATGGTGCTTTGTTGCTGGCTGAGCTTCAGCTACAACATTGTGTTAACATGTTTGTTACTAGGTTTAAGATTCCAGTCCTGGATGCATTCAGCAAGCCCTTCTCATAGGCCTTTTACATACAAATCTGGCATTGTGAGGCTGATGAAAGGGTCAACCACTGAGGTGGTATTTGGCACTATCATGGCACAGGGTCCCACCTCCAGAGAACAGCCAGTGTAACACAGAATTCCAAGTGTAAAAGCTCTCATCACCCTTCATCTTCAGGAGTTACTCTCAGAACAGCTTTATACACTGTTTGCTTGCTGTTTGTCTCCATCCCATTGAGCAGCTTGTACCATAGGGAATTGCTACACACAAGTCCTAGCACTGAAGCAAACCCATCAGGATTTTGTCTCAGCCAAGAAACTCTCTCCAAAGCAGCATTCATCAAAGCAGGAGATGGGGCAGATGAGGACAGGCTGAAGTAGCCCCTTACCTATAGGTGATTTAAGTTGGCCGTGGCTCACACAATAGATTTGTTCAGGAACCTCTCTCGCATGGGGTGATGGAGGTCCTCCTCCCCCTCTATTCTGACCTGGTAAGGCCACATCTGGAATACTGTGTCCATTCTGGGTTCCCCAGTTCAAGGGGGACAGGGAAATAATAGAGTTCAATGGAGAGTTATGTGGGTGATTAAAGGACTGGAACATCTCTCTTATGAGGAGAGGCTGGAAGACCTGGGACTGTTTAGCCTAGAGAGGAGATGACTGAGAAGGGATCTTATAAAAGTTTATAAATATCTGAAGGGTGTTTGTCAAGGAGATAGGGCCAGTCTTTTTTCAGTGGTACCCTGTGACAGGATGAGGGACAATGGGCACAAACTGGAACACAGGAAGTTCCATCTCAAGATAAAGAAAAAATACTTTCCTGTGAAGCTCATGAAGCACTGGAGCAGGCTTCCTAGAGATGTTGTAGAGTCTCCTTCTCTGGAGACTTTCAAAACCCACCTGAACATGTTCCTGTGTGGCCTGCCCTAGGTGATCCTGCTCTGGTCCCTACCAGGGCTGGATCTCTGGTACTAGATAATGTCCAGAGGTCCCTTCCAACCTCTACCATTCAGTGAATTTATTTAGAGGCTGAAGCAAACAGGATTGGGATTTCCTCCCCACTTCTTCCAAAGGCTCTCCCTGAAGCACAACCAAATTCTTTCTCTCCCCTGACCCCTTATCTTGATGAACAGTTTAGAATTCCAAGTGTCATTGTATTTTAATGATAGTTTTGGTTTTGGTACATGAGTACTTTACTGAAGAAGTTAAAAAAAAACCCCAAACACAACAACCTGTGTGATTCAGATCACTTGCACTCCAGGCAAAGGTACAGTAAAACAGCCTGGGCAAATTAGGACCCTGTGTTATGTGTGTTCAAGCAGTTACCCTCCAGTGTTTAGGGGAGCCTACAGCGAGAATCTTTAACTTCTTAATATTATTTCACATCTTCGGTACAAGTAAACTACTACTACTTGTGTAACTTGCTTCCTTCATCTCCATGAACAGTGGTTTCAATAACAATTTAAGGGAAAAAAAAAAAAAAGCTTACTGCAGAACTATAACCTGACCTTATCATAGCAGGAGTTGATGGTTTTGTTTTGAACACACGCATAAAACATCATTACAAAACTACTGTTTGTGGTTTTCACACCAGCATACGCTTTAGCTTAACTGCATTCTGACAAGACAGTAGTACTTGGATACCCCCATCAACCATGTTGCCAAAGCAAGTAAAAGCTCCAACATTCTTACTGATAACTCCCCAAAGGAGTTAATGAAAAGATTTCTAGCATATGGAGGAGGTGAGGGTTCACTCTGTAGCAACAGGAAACTCAAAAAATGAAAGCAGTAATTTATCTGATAGCAGTTTTAATAACAGCACAGTTTTTCCTGTTAGTGTCACTTCTGCTGCATTACTTTTCATTGCACGAAAAAAAAAGTTAATTGTCAAAATTACATTTAGGAATAGAAAAGAAGGTTGAAGATGATATCTAACTTCTGATACTCTGTTCAACCACCATTAGATGCTGGTAGAGTGTCATTAAACAACAAAGAAGACAAGCTGGTGAGCAATCACAGGAAAGCCTGAACATGGAAAAAGATGGGGGGGACAAAAAAAACCAAAACCACCACCACCAAAAAAACCCAACAAAAAAAAAACAACAAAAAAATCACAATAAATTGTTAAAATCACACACAATTTACATTAAAAAGGATAGCATCATAGTAAGCCAAATGCAGTGCTGATTTCAACACAATTAGATACAGAAATTGCTCAAGCCTACCATTTCCTATTTGTTTCAACACAAATCTGACATCAATAATCTTTACTTTTGTCTTGATTTTGTTCAAGATCACAAAGAAAATCTACTGGAAAAATAAGAGGTATGAAAATCAAATAGATTAGTTATGTCAGGCTATCTTCTCTCCCTTGTGGTACTGGTGAAGAAGTGGAGCTGCTTACCGAAGTTCTACTAATGCCAAGCACTGTAAAGGAGGAAAATACTCATCCCTTTCTGATTCACTCTGTGAAAGAACTCAATGACAGAAGGTTGCATTTGATGGAACTTCTTTTTTTTTTTTTTTTTTTTTTTAATATATCTCTGTCTCTAACTTGCCTATTATCTGTTTCTACTATCATTTCTTACTATGTTATAGCTCCCAACCTGAGCTGCCTTTGCTGTTTCTCCATTCCAGGTATGGCTCCTTTTTGGTTTTGTTTTTTTTTTTTTTTTTCCTCCCCTCCAATACTTGGAGCCTAATTCTTGGTACCATTTTATATGGCTATAGGCTCCAAATTAAAATAGACTTGCTCTTGCCATTCAGATGTGCTTTATACTCCTACTCTTCGGCCTAGTTTTGCAGATTTGCTGTAAATGCCGAACCATGTTTTCTTCCTTCTGCCACAATCTTTCAACTGCTCTGTCATTACCCTGTATTTATCACCTTTGTGTTTTATGAAGCTCTCAAAAAGAAAAAAGCCACCCACAGCACTGTATGAATTCTCTTTTTTTTCCTCTTCCGCCTCCCACAGTCTCCTTTCACTTTAATCATTAATATAGTTTCAAACTACTTATCTTGATGACAAGCTTTAAGATATTCATCCATGGGCAAAAGACAGAGAAAAATATTCCTGTTTCTATTCATACTAGTTGTCATTATTCATTCAGATTCACTAAATTCTTTCATCAAAACATGCTTCTTCCTTTATCATCTACCAACCCTAAGAAACTAAGCCCCCTGGGAGCTCATCTATTCTGTGAACTACTGCCTTGGATGCAACTTTGTTCTATATTTTCACAAAAATAAAGAGTTGGAGGAGCTTTATCAATGAAAAATCATGAACACTTGGTGAGTGTTGTCAGGCAAAGCAGGGGGAGGGGGGAAAATCAGCTTCCTTGTTAATATGTTCAAGATGCAACATATGGGCAGCTTTGTTTACAAGATTCTCTGAGTGTCTCTCAGCATGCTTTCATATAACATACATCTTAAGTTACAGTCCTTTTATTTGACTAGCTATAGCACTGAGACCCTCACTTTTGCCTCACAACACCAGACTTCATTAGAAATTATGCCTATATAACTATACATGGAAACACTGACAATATAAAAAGAAAAAAAAAGAAAGAAAAAAAAAGACAAACCACAAACAAACTCCAAAAATATGTATTTAAACCATATTTTTCTTTGGAAGCAGAAATTTGATCTGAATTTCAAGGGTAGCAGGGATAATTAGCTTAAGAAGACACATGCTTTCATTATTAAATATAGCCATAGGATCTGTCAGCAGCATCACCTGAGTGATTTATATGCAAGACAAGAGTAGGAAAAAAGAGTCACAACAAATATGAAGGGACTCAGCTTAAGCAGTTATGGCTTTCATTCGTAGGAACAACTGCAAGGTAAAGTATGTTATTCCACAGAAAGGACTAGACACAGGAATTGTACCAATTGTATCAGTTTTACTGTTTGGTGAAGTTCTTTGAAGACCATGGCACTGCCCCTATCTCCCAACTGCATACCTCAATTTCAACTTCAAAGTTGAGTAAAATGCAACCAGAAGAGTACTCCTGTGATCTCCCCCTTCCCCAGAGCCCAGCTGGTCCTATTGAGCATGGAGGTTGCATGCAGAGTTCTTTCTACACATGCTCCACACTGCAAATTTACAGTTCTACAATGCAAATTTACTTCTAATAATTGACCCTCAGAGAGAGGGAACAAAATCACAGAAGTAAGGAAGGAAACAACACGAGGGATGCAGAGTGGGAATTCCCATTAGAGAGGTGATTTTATGAGACAGACAGGAAATCTTGAGATAAACATAAAAGTATTCTGTGTTACCCTCCCTGCAGTTCATTAACATGCCAGGCAGGTTAGATCTAAGCTAGAATCCAGAGTGCACAATCACACCAGAAAAAATTTTTTTTTCAATTAAATATAAAAAACAACTCAACAAAGAGAAGAAAGCCCATACATTCATATTTCTTTTCAACATTAACATGCAAAAGCTAAAAACTACTGAAGGAATAATTAATGAACTCAAAAAAGAGGAATCCACAAAACAATTGTGCAAAAACCTTTAGAAAACAACAGTTGCTCTTTTCACTGCAAAGATCCCTAAGACTGAGTAGTAGACCGAGGTCCTTGCTGGCTCTCAGCTCTTCTAGGAAATACTGTGAGAGTTGATGGTTTTGTGCTTGAGTGTGATTTGTGAAGTTCTATAACTGAGAGACATAGGAAAGGTTTTGGCCTTTGACAGAAGCTGGAGATAGCTGACTTCAGATTAAATGAGAAGGCAGAACTGACCTGCAGTCGCAATAAATAGTGCAAATGGTTTCATGTGCGTTTGGGAAGGGGACTTCACAGCCTGAGAGTCCCGTGATCAGAGACAGCCTGCGAGTTATAGTTTCCTCTCCTTCCGGTGATATATTTGTTGCTTTGTCGAATTTTAACTATTTCCTATGCATAAAGGTAGAAAGATGTTATTTCAACATTGGAATGACTGCCTCTGGACTGCAAAAGCTGGATAACTACTAGTTTAATCTTTACATTTCTCCCTCTGTTAAGGCTGTAAATTTATCATTGCCAGTTTCCCAGTTCAAGATGTATTGCCTGTTCCAGATTAACACTGAGGGCAATGGATGTCAAATGTGATTTTTCTCTTTGTTACTATCAGATAATTCACAGTGAGCAACTGCCATTATTTGGTGGCATCAGCAATAAATTTTTGACGTAGCTGTTCAGATGGTTCTCAAAAGGTACCAGCTGCTCTGAAGGAGTCAGTGAGATATCTGTAGGTAACAAGGCCCATGATTTCACAGCTGAGATGTCTTCAGCATTTGCAGCTTCAGGAATTTAAGCTCTTAACCAGCACAGCAACCTCAAAGTAGCCTGACTGAATCATGCAAAAGCCAACAGAAAGTACTCTGCCCCATGTGACATTACAACATTGTTTAGAATTTATTAGTGTTCGATGTGAAAGGTCCTTGAAGCTGATACTTATAGTTTAGAGGAAACCATTTCAGTGAGACAAGGAGAATGCTTTTACAGCAGTGACATACAGTGAATAATGTCATCCATGGAGGATAATGTACAACCACTGAAATGAAATGCAAAGTTTCATAACTGCAGCTATTGTCTAACCACCAAATTTAGCTTTTTTTTTTTTTTTTCCTCTGAATATCTATTTCTGTAATTATACATCTAATTTCTCCACTGTGGTTTATGTAAGTTTTCCCTTAATTTTCTTTGGGGTTCAGTGTCAGCCAATTGCTAATTTAAGCACAGTGTCTCTGCTATAGGAAACACAGAAACTACTTTGTTACTTTATTTTTTTAGAATAATTTAACTCTTATCAGACCTACTGCTCTTTTACATTTGGACTTTTTTGTTTCTTAGAAAGTCTAAAAAAAGAGAATGTCTACTTCAAGTTTTGGATAGTGATGACTAGCACTAATTCATCCTCTTAATGCACCCCGAGGTGTCAGAAAAATTTGCATATGTTTTTCATTAATAGATAAATTAAGCTCCAGCTTGCAAAGAGACTAGCAGACACTGGGTTAAGAATAACAACAACCCATTTCTTTCTGTGATGGAAAAGCTGTACACTCTGACTTTTTTATATTAGACTGAATGGAATCCTCTTACAAAATATCACTGTATATCCTGACTAAGATATACCTTGTGCTCTTCCCCTTTTTTTTTTTTTTTTAATGCTACATTTTCCATTTTGGGCTTTTTATTTATTAATTTATTTATATTATTTTTTATTTTTAGTTTTAAAAGGAAAAAAATGGGTGATTTTCTTACTGACTCTAACATACTGTGAGCTGTGTTGCTAAATGAGAAAATGTGGGTTTTTTTCAGCAGTTGGCTGGTTTAAATGTCTGTCCATGAGGTTATTTCATAAAATACATCATAAATGATCTGAAAATGCTCAAATCTTTCAAACCACTGCAAATTTCTGCTGACTAAGGGAACCCAAAATCTAGACCTCAGGATGTTTATTCGGCACCAAGGACCTCTACCAAAAGCTCTTTATTCTTAAGTAGACCAAGTGCTGAAATAATGCTCAGTCTCAAATTAACAGACCTGGTCTGCAGACAAGGCTTTACTCTGCTTGCAGAAATGAACAGTTCTTTGCTTCCAAAGAACTAATTATAAGAGCACCTGGCAGCATCGCTGGAGATAGGGGCCTGTCAGCATTTTCTCCAAACCCTCTTATGTAGACTTTTATAGCTCAGTCATTTAAGTTTGCTTCAGCCTGAAACTTAATATGAAATTTCTAGTGGCACTTTGTCAGATATGTGTTGTATGGCCAAATTCATTTATTCTAGACAGTTTTTAAAAAATTCAGTCCATGAAATAGTGGTTTGTGGTTTTGACAAAACTGCAGAGGTGGACTGCAATTGACTGTTTTCCTCTTAGTATATTTAAAGAATAAGAACTGATAATGTATTTGCTGGAAAAGAACTGATTTTGTATGTGTACATTTGCCAAATATATTCTTTGGAGCTTTTATGGGTTTGAAGGGTTAGGAAGAACATCTTGCTCAAAATGACAGGATTATATTTAACAATACATATTTATAAATATGTATTTATATTGAATAAAATCAAACATAAAAAAAAAACCTGGCAAACAAACCCACTCCACAACCTGACTATACCATTTTTAGCTCATGTGTGATATGAGAAATTACACAGTAGATCTGATGCTTGGCTGCAAAATGGTACCATTCCAGTGAAACCCAAGCAACTTTTTCTGACGGGATGACTGAATCATGGCAGAATGATATATCCTCCCTCCTGTGTCTATTTATCTATTTTTTAAAGAATAAATGAAATTAATTCAATTATCAGGACTATTATCTCTTCCAGACTGATACACTATAATCAATTCAGCCTTCAAGATTGAAGAGAATTTATGTCATTCAACTTCACTTAATCCAGCTGACCTCTCCATAATGAGAAGGAGTTTTTAACACTATAGAAATGTTCTATAAAATCTAGATAAGGAAACATTCCTGACTGGCTTGTTTCACGTGGTACAGCTTGCTAGTTTTGTTTAAGTAATTTCTGGTTTTCTTAAAAATACACAGTTAATATTTTACATAATTCAATGTACTGATTCAATTGCTTATAGGAGCTTTACTAATGCCTTTTGAAAAATAAAGCAGAGAAATGTATATATATAAAAAGAAAATGAAAAAGAAAAAAGAGAAATAACACTGTGAACTTATGAATTTCCCCTATAACATTAATCTTATGTATAAGCCACTGTTCTAGTATTTCTCTGGTAGTTGTTTTCAGTTTAACTCTTGCATCCAGCAATACTTAAACTGTTTATCAACTAGAGAGCTAATAAATAAAATGTCAAAGCAACAACAGGCAAAAATCTCCCATTGAAAATAACTCT
>JANHGN010018594.1:0-19330 GCA_024605025.1 Megaceryle maxima
CCTTCCCTCCCCCAGAAAAAACTCCTCTGCCAGAGAGCAGCTGTGAAAAAGTACTGGTGTAAGAAAGCAGCTGCCCTTCACTTAGGGGAAAAAGCCCCAACTTTAAAGGTAGAACACATATCAAGGAAAAAAAAATAATTAAATATGTGCAGGATTCATACAGTTTTTTCCACTATGCATCTAGAGTTAAAATAAGCTCAAACAGAAGGCCTGGTGCCACCTGAGGCTGGTGGCCTGGTTTGTGGCTGTTCACCGGGCAAGCATGTTCTATGCTCTGGCTCTGCTCAGTTCAGCGCAGCCATCTTTCAAAACTGCACCTGAAGGGCTGACCACCAAGAACTAGTGTTCTCCCTCTTAAAATCTGACAAAAATTACTTAAGTGATACGGAGGAGATGGTAGAACGCACACATAAACAAGCATATGCACTCTGTCCATCGGTCCAATAGGTACCACACTGGGTGGGCAAAAACTTTAAACCTACCTCTTGCAGGATTACAGGAGGTAGACATCGTTAACAGAGACAACGGCAGCAGCCCAGACTTGTGTGAAGGAAGAGGCAGCGGTTTAAAATCCTCGTGCACCCTCTTGCCTCCCTTTTTCCCAGCCCCATTTGAAAAAAAAAGATAGGTTAGCATTTGATACTGTGTTTTGGTGTCTCTGATTTCTCTTTCACCCCACTTCCCAAAAAGCATCAATGAATAACAAGTACAGAAGATGCTGAACTGGTGTGCTTCCTAGCCCACCGCACACAGTCATTTTATAACATCACAAGCAGAGCAGACTTAAGTATGTTTCAAGGTGTCCACTTTCTAAAAAAAAAGGCTAATTAGGGCAACATTTACCACAGAACCAGTTGGAGGGGCAGAAAAAAAAAATGTTTAAAAAAAAAAAAAAAAGGCATTGCAAACACTAAACAGTTAACTCTTCAATTAACATTTTAAAACCACTAACTTTTACCTAGTATGGTCAAGTAGATCATTAAAATGCAGCAATCTAAAAACCAAGATGACTATTACAAATAAAAATTTGCTTCTGTGAATAGCTACACAAACAGATGTATTCCTTTTAACAAATATAAACAAAGCAGTCTAATTTAGACTCCAGTACAGCATTAACAGTTCAAACTTTTAAGATGTTGAACACTCCTTTTCCACTTCAGTGCAGTGTAGGAAGAATAGCACACATTAAAGTTTGTTACGAAAATAGAGTTTATTAAAAACACATCCCTATTGTTTTGAGGAGCTTTCACCTTTACCTTTTCTTAAATTAAAAAAAAAAATAGAAAGCACTTCTACTTCTGATTTGTAAACTTTTTAAAGTCAAAACTTTAAAAAAGTTACAGCAAAAATGGGTAATATTTTAATCATATCTTCATTATGTCATGTTACGTTGTGGCTATTTTAAATAGAAGGGAAGCAATCAAATTGCTTACAATTCCCCACCAACTACCGAGGGGCTGTGATATAAGCAGAAGCAAATATAATACAGCAGACTGTACAACTCTAAAGCTCTACACTCCAACAAATGTCACTGTCATCTTTCAACAACTTCCAGTCGCTAGCGTGGAGCCTCCGCCACTGAGCCCGTATCCTTTTCCGCTTGTTCCACAGATGAGGTAGCCTCGGATGTTAACTCTTCAACAGGTTTTACGCCTGCAGGTTCAGCCTCTCCCGCAGCAAGTTCTGTAACAATGTCTGCGTCTTCCATTTTGCCACTATGAGATTCATGGTTTTTGTCGCCATCTGCCCTGTCTGTCATCTCAGTTTTTTCCTTTCCTCGGTTTTCTTCCTTGTCTCTACGCGACTCCCTGTCTCTCGAATCTCTCTCTCTGTCTCGATGGCCACTGGACCGCCTGTTTCTGTCCTCCAAGTCTCTGTGTCTCTCACGCTCAGGGCTTCTTCGTCCCCAGTCTCGCCTGTCACGATTACCAAGTCGCTCGTGATCTCTGTCATCGTTGCGGTTACCATAGCGCTCACGATCATTTTCTACCCGGTTTCCAAAAGATCTCCTTCCAAACCTTTCCTGGTCTCTGTTAGGAGTGAATGTCTGCCTGTCATTCCTAAACTGCCTCCCATCTCTGTTCTCTTCGGGTCCGCCTGGACCCCCACTTCCCGGCATCCCCCCAGGTCTCACAAAGTGACCTGGTGGTGGGAAGGGGGTTTTCATTCCATGGGGGGGAGGCATCCCAAAGCCCCCTGGCCCTGGCGGGGGCCCTCTGTGCATCATGTGGGGAGGCATGTGTCGCGGTGGCATCAAGGGAAACCGCTGCAGAGGAGGGGGTGGCATTCCTGGCGGCCGCTGGAGTGGTATCAAACCAGGCCGGGCACCCAAGAGGCCAGTGGATGGAGTCTGCAACCCAACAACAGGGGCTGGTGGGGGCGGAGCGACTCCTTGCGTGCCTGCAACAAACAAGCACACACATAAAGTCAAATCAGAGGCTGGCAGAAGGGGGGGGTGGGGTGGGGGAAAGCATTTTCATTATTTCCAAAACATTCTGAAATTCTCTGATGAAATCAGTTACACCAAAATTGGGAGGGATGGGGGAAGAAGGGAAAAGAGCAGCCTCCAGAGCTTCCTGTCCTGGTTTACATGCTGTGAAGAGAGCACCATCTTTAAATGCAAGTTTGTGTTGTGCTGGAAGTAAGTAATATTGCCATGGTAGTAACTAAATGCTTGTCCTAAAGGCTTCCTTTGGTGAAGAAGCCATTGACGTTTTGCAGGTCAGAGTTCTTTTGATCTCCAGCTCAATGTCTTGCTTCATCAACTGACTGCTGACCAAATACCCTCCGAATAGGTTATGCTTCCCAGGCTTTTAATTAAAGACACCTCACCTACTTCAGTTAGCCTTAAAACATTTATCTTCTATTAAAAACATCAGTGAAATGGTATCTGGCTAAAATACTTGAGATTTGAACTGGCCTTCAATAAGATTTACAACGTGCAGCAGAGAGCAGTTACAGCAAGCTATCTATGAAGGCAGAGGTGAGGTCAGAACAGAGCTGGAGTAGGAGCAGAAAATCACAGAGAGCTCAATTTACAGTTCTAGAGAAAATGGATACAACAAAGTTTACTTTCAGCAGAATAAACTTTGCAATATAAACTAAAAGGAAATGCAACAAGTAATTTCTGGGTTTATTTAAAAAAAAAAAATTTTTTTTCAGCCTTTATAGCACATATCCAACACAACCATACACAATCACAACTGTTTTCCATTTTTATTCCTGGACTCTTGCTTTTTGCATGTTCTTCATAAAAGACAAAATACCCAAACACTCAAAACATAACGTTTGAGAAAACTCAGCCCAAAGCTTGTTGACATAAACAGGAGCGAAAATGAATGATTACCGAGCTCCAGATGAGGACTGCATACCCATAAGTGTGTGCCAGCTTATCTCCTGTGCCTCCTTTTGTTTACCTAGTTAACACTATCGTTACATGTTCTCTGTAGCCTTTTTACTGGACCTATCTGCTCACTAGCAGTTATTTACCTGAAAATAAGCTCCCTATCTGAGAAAGCGTGTGGTGTTTTTGGACTCTTAAACTGAAACTTAAAGGAATCAACAGTTGCCAGCAGAACAAGTAGAAATGTCTCTTATTCCATCTTGTGTTCCCTTATAAATTTGCCAGGACTATAAATAATGTTTTATTTCCATACAAAGTTAAGAATGCAAGTTACATAAAATTTTGTAATTCCTGCCCTGGGTAAAAGCAGAATGTGAACTAGCTATGTAAATTAATACTAGAATGAAATACTTGGCAGTGTCATCAGTGAAAACTGTGCTTTCAGCTTAATGAGCACAGCGGAGCAGGCATCCCAAATAACCTTCCAATTCAGCTTTTGCAGCTTCCTTCTTTCTCCACCTGACTTGCTTAGCACTTCTGTCCCAAATATGCCTGAGCCTTCCGAAGAACAGACATGCTGCTCTTTCACCACGCCACTTCTTATGTTTAATAACAGCTCTATCAGAAACCTTTTAATCCAAGTGCTCTTTTTTAGAAAGAAATCATATGTTGCTGATGGGGAGAACTCCAGTAACAAAGATGTGAATATTCTTCCAGTCCACAGTATCATCTTACCTTCCCCTCCAAGCAGTCACTTTTAAGACATGGCTTGATAGGTCACTCTCTGAAAGAAATGTTCCAGCAGCCACGGTGTATTTTTTTCTGTTGTTTTGTTGTTGGTGGGGTTTTTTTGTCTCTCTTTTTTTTTGTGGTTTTTTTTTGTTGTTGTTTGTTTTGTTTTGTTTTTTCCCCCCTCCTTTTTAACTTCAAAATACACAGCCCTCCCCTTCCTCCTGTTCACAACCAGGGCTGAAGTCACCTAGTTCAAAATCCTCCCATGACTTAGTACAAGTATCTGACAAGACAGACATACAGCTAATGATAGCTTCTGAGAATATTGTTTTGCTGAATTCTGAGGTTTGGGGATATTTTTGTTGATAAGTAAATTGTCCTACAGAAAACAGTAACTGAGATCTAAGGAGCCAAAGAGGATAAGCGCATGCTTCTCCTCCACTGCAGCAGAACAGACGTAGGTTACAAAAGAATGAACATGACGTAAGGATGAAAAGTTGTTTTAAATGTAACAACTGCGAGTTATTTACTCTCTCAGCCTTATTTCTACAGAATGCACAGAAGCAGCATAATGGCATCTGAAGTTCATTCTCTTTCCATCTGGACTGCATTAGCAGGGTAGCTGAACACATTTATTTTAAATCAGCCCACTCAAATTCTGAGGCTGAAGTCACTGCAGAAACAACTATTAAAAGTTTCCTCTCTGTGCTGACAAATCAGGCACCAGTTAAAAGTTTACTCTCAAAGAGCCATCCAGAAGCACATCCCAGGTCTACTGAAAATGCTCAGTAAAATTAGCAGTAGGGATTGCACATGCAACATCTAGGAAAATTTAAAGCCTTTTTGTTGTCTTATATAGGGAGAGACAGTATGTGAAATTGAAATAGTTTGTCACACTTGAAAAGAAGGACCACAGCTCCTAGAGAAACAATAAAGCAATTTAATGACTCTCTCATACCTGTGCAGACAAGCGATGGAATTTATCTGCCCCAGCCTGCATTTCATTCATTTGTTCATAACTGCCAGCCTTGTTGCAGTAGCTAACCTTGTCTTCTTGCTTAACAGATACCAAATACAACCATCCCTTTCACCAGCTGCTTCTTCTACGTAACTTGGCTAGGACCCAGCCTTTAATACAGGACAGGGCTTGCAATACTGGAAATATAACCCTCACACTTTGTTATTCTGTTCAAATGTGTAAAAACATAGATTGCTTTCACAATTTGGTTTGGGTTTTTGTTTGTTTGGGTTTGTTTTGTTGGTTTTTTGCAACTGTTACCAGTGATGCACAGTGAAAGATCCTCAGAACTTGCGAAGAGCGTTTACAACGAAGAACGCGGAGCCAAGTGCACTGGTAAAACCCGTCGTTAACCGCAAGTGTTGTTTCAGAGATGCAAGAACAATCACACAGTATCAAAAGTTTCATAATTTCACTTTACTCATAAGACATAGCCCAAAATGCTAGAGCTGTCCAGAAGCATCTTCTATCCAAAGAGGTCACAGGAGTCATTCTGACTGTTGGTAACTTAGGTAAAAAGCTAGACTTCTGTGTCACTGTAATTCCATTTCTGATTGTCTTGTCTCCTGGCTGGACAAATCCCATGTTCCCTTGTGGTAATTACCAGTGTTAAAAAAGGTAACAGAATTGTAGCATCTAATTTTTTTTTTTAACTGAACTCCGCTCAGTAAGTGATTACAGTGTCTCCTATAATCCACTAAATTACTTGTAAGAAAGCAATGGAAGGAATTGTGTTCTCTGTATCTGTCACAGCGATCCTGCTTCAAATACACCTCCTTTGCAAATCTGATGGAAATGTGTATGAGAACAAGAAGTCAAAAGCTTATGGTTCCAGCAGAATGGGCTAAAGCTTTACACTTTGAGTTTGATGCTGATGTCCTGCAACATTTAGCATGTCACATTAATCCTCCTATTGTTCTCCAGCAGGGAATGTTGCATCTGAAAACTAGAACATTAAACACTACCAGGAAACTCCTGAGAGAGGGACAGTGTTGTTAAGCCTTGTGTCTTTTTCTGGAGTCTGATACAGGATACTTTAGACCAGGCCAAGACTGTAAAGAAAGAAGCCTGAATTTAAGAGCCTAAATATCAGTTCACAGCTTACATTTTTCAGGGTAGTTCAATGTCCATCACTGAAGCCAGCAGGAGCTTGCTCATATTCATGTAAGATGCTTAAACAAGGATCTAAGAGTCAAACTATGTTATGTGTACCATGTTTGTTACTGATATTAAGACTTCTAAATTTCCTGCTTTATAAAACATGTAACACTAAACTGATGCAGGTCAAGTGAATCATCAAGGCAAAACTTAATTCCATGAATGGTGCTTGAGAGTTCATTGTTCCCTTACCTCTGAATTCTCATTCGGTAGTATTATGAAAGCAACAGTCATATGTTATTAGCAAACATACAGCATTTGTTATGCTTTTAAAATGGGCTATCACAAGACATCTGGAAATGCATTATGTTTATCATCGTTCATATCCAATATTAATAAAAAGCTCATCCTTCCTGTAAAGGAAGTGTCCACTTCATAACATAGTAATATTCTGGTGAGCTCAGAGAAGACTGTAGTCTGTCTTTTATAATTTAATGCAGATTATAAACAGACCATGTAGCTATTTAAGAACAAAGCAGCAAGGGAGGAAAGAGTAAGAATTCAGCATGCGTTAACAGGAAATGAGTACCAAGTTCATTCAGAACTACAGGATAATTAATCTTTGATAATATGTAATTATTGTTATACGAAATTTGGTAAAAAGAGCACTAGACCAGAACCTACAAACTGCAATACGGTGTATTTAATCAAGATAATAGATCACAAAATCTGAATATTCAAAACACAGCATCTGCAACAGCAGTTTATTACTGGTCCGAAGTACAGCATTTGCTCAACACTAAGAACAAGTTGGCAAATCAAAAATTATTTAAAAGCCTGTCACTTTCTGCAATATGCACATGTAAAAGGAGTCTAAAAATACCTGCTTTGCAGATCATTAAAAAAAAAAAAAAAAAAGACATATGAGCACACACTCACAAAATCTGTTACAGTCTGGATAATCTTGTTCAAATTAAGAACAAGAAGCTATAACAGCAGCGAATATGATCGAGGATACAACTACATCAGAACAACCTGAGAGAGGTTTTTAGAAATAGGCACAAAAAAAATTCAGACACAACGTCCACAAGGGATCACTCCTCTGAAGCACAAACATGTCTTTGTTGGAAGTGATGAAAGAATTACATTGGAGTAAGGAAGGAAATTAGTGGAGGTGAAACAGAACGCAACTTACATTACTAAGAAAGCATATGAAATCTTACAATAATCAATTCAGAATTACTTTGTAACATATCTTCCATATAAAATCTGAACAGATAGATAAGCTTCATTTTGAAGTTACAAAAATTAGAAAAGAGCTCCTGCATTTGTACAGATTACATAAGGTGTTCTCAAGCAAGCTTAAATTTAGATTTCTATGACAGTCTCTTCAGAGCAATCTTCATTCAGCCTGCTGAAGTTAAGTTCTTCTATCCTGCCCAAATATCCGAAGAACATCTCTTCATTCTTCATGTTACACTACTCAAGCCCCTTCATCCCTACTTCCCCAAGCAGAGTCCTCACGACATACTTCATGATGCTGTCAAACAAATCTTTCTTCCACCTTCTTAGCTCAGCTTGGAGAGCCACATCATGGGAATGTTTAATGAGCAGTTTGAAGACTTCGTGAGAAACCAGTCACACGATCAGTCATCTATTCAAATTGCTAAACCATATACTTGTGAACGTGGTGAGGTCCTTTAGTCTGAAGCATTTGACGTCCCTTGTCTGCACTTTCCTGTGGCTAACTGAGAGTGATGCTGTACCCTACTCATTTACTTGGTCCAGTTCATTTGCCTCTGACTCGTACAAGACTGTAGGTCAGAAACTAAGGCTACATTTAAATTGTCAAGCTTGCAAGTATTTCTGGGCTCCAGGACCAGGATGCATATGGAGATTGCATCTCGTGTCTGCCCACGTGGCAAAACCCTGGCACACTCCCATTTCCCACGCTTTGATCTCCCTAGCAGTGAAACTTGACACACAGAATGAAAAGGTCAGAATGATGATGCAGCCTGGCCAGCTCTTGAACTCAGAGGATAGGGAGGGCAAGACTTCAAGGGACACTTCTTTGCTATCTAAATCAGCATGACCAGAGGAAAACATCACCTCTTTAATGTTTTTCTTCCAGCCTAAGGAGAGACCAGACCTGGACTCTCATACACCAGGCTAAGCTCAATTGATAAGTGAATCAAAGTGGTTTAAAGAAGACAGTTTCATTTGTGTTAACTTACTGAAAAGTTTTAAAAGCAAGGACAACTGATACTAATATTTTATCTTTAAACATGTAAAATATTAAATCCCGTTTCTCCTAGTTTTATTGTATCCGATCATAAACAGCCCCCTTTAAGTCCAAAATGTCAGGATGAAAGGATTTTATATAACTCCTTGATCATAAGTAACAACTTCTTGAAATAAGACACTCTTCAAAATAAAATGCTGTTACTCCAGTGAATGTGTAAGATCCCTAAGCTATTGATTCAGGATTATTCTGTAAGCTCACACATGCAAAAAGAAAAAGAAAAACCTCTCCTATCCCCTTGTTGACAAGATTGATTGTTGAGAGAAGTCACTCTGACCACATGGACAACTTTATCTGCCTCAACTATTCAGTAAGCAAGTTAATAAAAATGAAGGCAAGTTCTTGATCTTCAAATTTATCAAATTCACTTTCCTTGAATTTGTAAGAATAAAAAAAGCTACTGCCCATGTAACTATTACGGGTATATAATTTACTTGACTTGAATCTTAATTTTGTAAAACCTTTTCTTTTGTGTATAGTGGTAGAGCAAACTGCAGAGTAACAATACATTCCAAAGGCTTGGAATGCTGTACAAAATATAAGTACCAGGAAACGTCAAATATCTGGTAATACTGCATTACAATTATGAAGAGTGTAATTTCATCGTTGAGGTGGGAACCTCAAACATATAGCCCAATAATCCTTATCACTACAAAATTCTCTCAATCCGTGGTGTCACCATAGAATTTTCTGTAAGCTTTTCTGTTTGCCAAGTGTTCAAGATACTCTAAAACAATTAGCTGCTAGTTTTGCATCTCAGCTTTGATAGACTTTAAAAAGCAGACTGATTTTTAGAGAGAAGCAGCTCTTTTGAAAAAGGCCTTATAAAAGGGCCTTACTTTAAGTTTCCAACATGAAGGGTCCAAAAATCACTAGTTGTGGCTGGAAAATTTAGCCATCAAATCCAATAGAGCAGTAAGCTCTCAGACAAATCTTTAGGTTTTTTTCAGCGTACATGCTACAGTTCTGGTCAGAAACACACTAAACCAAAATTATCTTTCTCATTCACTTGTTAGGCACTCATTTAGTGGTCCATGAATGTAATAATCTCATTAAAATTTGTAGAATTTTTGTAAAATTTGTAGAAACAACTCTCTTGAGCATATTCTTGACACTGACCTATAAAAGGCCATCCTAAAATAAGTATTTAGCAGACCCCTGTAATATTAAACAGTATACAGTCTCTTAAAAAAATTTCACCAAGTTCACATCATATAATGAAAAGTAATTTATGTAAGGTAGCCAGTGTTTCCTTGGTTTTGCTAGTCAAAACATTGTTTTGTAATATTTAAATAAGGTAACAATTTAAAAGGTTTCAAAACTTATAATACTGCAGGGCTGAATAAAAGCCTTTTTTTTTCCATTTTATTAAAATAATTTATTTCATACATAGAAAGTATACCATATTTTCACAGATTTAAAAAAATACACTAAAAAAATACTGTTTCTCTTTAACTTAATTTTATACATGTAATACTTGAGTCAAAACCATAGTTCATATGTCATACAGATGTTTTGTTCTAAATTGTGGGGTTTTTTATGGCATAAGCCTCAAATTGTTAAAAGCAGACAGCACTCTTTTCTGTCCTAAATTCATAACTTTATAATGTTACAGCCTTTTTGCTTCTTCAGAAAACAATCTTCAATAATAATAATAATAATAATAATAATAATAAAATTACTGCTCCTTCTGTGCAAAAATCAAACCTCTAAAAATGATTTAGAACTCAACAGAAGGGCAGGTATTTCAACAAGTTTGGACAAATCTGCTTTAATTCCCCACAAACTGTAAGTCAGTAGCAAAATCAAAATCGTATTTTAAACGAAGGGAACAGTAAACTGAAGAATACAAACAAAAACTGAACTTACCAAGAAGTGGAATAGCTTGGGTGACAGGAGCAGGTACATTAGTGGGTGCTACAGGAGGTGGAACAGTCCCATATATTTTGGAACTATCGGTAGTTTCAGCATTCCCTCTGGCTCCAGAAACCACTGTTGGGATGGGATTTCCTACAGATGAATCTTTTGTAGTGTCTTCATTCACACCAGTTGCTGTAGCTAAGAAACAATGCATTGATGAATTAAAACAAAAACCTCAGCTTTTCTGCTTGCACGATACCTTCCTTCTACCGCCACTTGCCCAAGATCTAAACACTTACAATTTGGGATGTTTACTGCTGGAGTGTGAGGAACAGATACTGGAGGAGTTATAGGTGGTGGTGGTCCAGGAGGAAGAAAGCCTACAAAGAAGTATATATTAGCACCGAGTACCACTTCACACAGTTGTATAGTTTATATGGCAGATGCTTTTCTGTGCTATATGGTTTAAAAAAAAAAAAAAAAAGAAAATATGTGATATTCCAAAAAAAATTATAAACATACCTGGGGGTAAATGCATTGGGTTGAAACCAGGTCGTAAAAATGGAGGTGGAGGTGGTGGTGGCACTCCAGGAGCAAATCCAGGAGGTGGGATTCCTAAAGGTGCTGTGAAAGCAGGTGGTTGGAGTGCACCAACCACAGGAGGACCTGAGGGATGTGGTGGAACCTAAAAAGGAAAGGGAAAGCTGTGTTACCTCAAGACTGAATGGAATATTTGTTGTTCAGCTGTGGACTACTGTCTTCTGTGCTTTGTCCACCAAACCAAGAAAATTTAAGCTACCTTGAATTACTCTGCAACAAAGTGACTTATGTAACTGACCTAATTTAGTAAAGAACTCCTACAACTAAAATATCAATACTGATCTTGTTTGCCTTTGTTCTTAAAAAAAGAAAAATATTCTGTCCTAAAAATATTCTGTGCATGCTGGTAACTCAGCTAAATATACCCTCTACACAGTAGCTGGAATTAATTTTACCATCCACCATGATACACTATAATGCACGTAACTCTGGAGAATGGAAAAACTTTTTCTTTTTTCTTTTGTGCTACCTGAGTTTGTATATTGTATTAGAGTAACATTTCTTTCCTTATTCATTAATTTTTAAAGAATTCTGATTTTTTATCAAGCTCTGAATGAAAACAGTTTTAAATTCAGTTGGTCCTTAGACTTGTATTTATGAGCTTACTACAGAAACTATATTAAATGTGTGGGAATCGAGGGAAAAAAGGTTTAATCAAAATATGCTCTGCTTTTAAAACTGATTCACTAAATGCAACTGTGTACTCAATTTGATCATAACTGACTTGACCTTCATGACTATCAAAATCTCAGAACTACTACAGAAATAACGTTCATAACTCATTTTTCATTTCTACAGTAAAAAAAGTCTTTACTGTTTTATTCTCAGAACTGAAAGAAGTGGCATTAAACCAAAGTAAGCAATACATTCTCCTTAAACCTGGACAAGATGCTAAAATTGCCAAGCACCTAATACCACTTCAAACTTCTGTTCCAAGTTCTTTACCAATGGCTAGTTTGTCAGCTCATTTTTTATTTTTAGTTCTACAATGGTTATATATTGGTTTATGATAACCTGATAATTAGACCTGGTCCTGAAATTAAGCTAACTGAGCAGAATGTGAGAAACTACTGGATGTGGCACAAGAAACTGCCAAACATGACAGTAAACCATGAGAGAAGCTGACAAAAGTTAGAGACGGCACCATGAGGGATGGCTGGATTCTGCAGGTGGTGTTACGTGAACAACAGCTTCAGAGATAAGTAGAAAGGAACACTGGACATCTTCTGAGGACTGACACCTTTCAAGGCCAACAGTGCACAAGTAAGCATAGCAAGGAATACCATGTAAGTCCAAGTCTATCTAGATGAAGAGTTAACTGAGTAACCCTAGACGTGTTTCCATTAACCATAGCTAAAGCTTTAGGAAAAAGCACTCCAAAACCACAGTAACCTAATAGTCTCAGGAGGTCATCTTGGTTGTTTTACAGGGCACTCCTTCAAAGAGCAACAGCTGACAAACACATAGCAACAGCTCTGTTGATTGCAGTCATATTCTGTGAAACAATCATTCGCATAGAGTATGTACATAGCAGAAGGAATTGAGGAGGGGTATTGAGAAGGCAGAAAGGTTTACAAAAAGAGGGGAAACTTGCTCAGCACCTTCAGTCCTCAAGCAGCTAAAAGCTGAGATAGCTGTGGATGAAGCACATGTACACAATGGCTTCAGGAGGTATAATGAATAGTAAATTATGAAGGAAGCAGGCTAGAACTAACATCAAAGGAAGGTGATTTACATATTTATACCTAATTATCCAAGCTTGACTGCTGTACTTAAGGTTTTCTAAAAAGTTAACCCTCTAATACATAAGTGTAAGTAACACATTAAAAATCCTTCCTTCAAGCAGAAAGAAAAAAGGAAGGTGGTAAAAAGCTGTGCATGTCATGTCACAATATCTAACTTAAAATCTCAGGTATAAAGTTTTTCTGTTTGTTAAAAGAGATGGAACCAAAGGCTAATAAATATTGACAGATAACACAGAGGACTGGTAAACAGTTTCAGGATAATAGCTAATGAATTGGATAAAACAAAGTAACAAAAATGCTACTGTGGAGACAAATACTGGAAAAACCTTGTACTTTACCAGCAACATTGGAAACTGGACTAACTAACCTCTCAGTAAGTGTAACACAGACTGTCAGCTGTATCTCAATGAATGTGTCTTGGGATTTGACCTGTGTCCAGGTACAACTATTTCTTACTGCATACCTCCCAGATTGAGATTTGAAGGAGAATCATTGGTCCTGTGAACTAAAGAAGCGCAGTCTACCTACAGTGCCCCAAGACACATAAGTACATGTATTTAAGTGCACCTGGAGTCTCCAGCAGGAAAACTGCAAAGGAGGAAGAGTCCACCAGTTTCAACAGAGAGGGTACAGGATTGATATTGCACCAATGCACAACTCCCACATCTAGTTATAGCGAGGAGGAGCATGTGGGATTGAGAAATACATCAGGAAATTTGGGAGGTGCACACTCAATAAGGAGTCTGGTTTCTGGACGAAAACCCATTAAATGAAGAAAGGGAACTTTGGGTTGAACTGGTAAACTTACAGAAAGGATGGCCACAGCAAACTCCCTGGGCTTCAAATGTATAATCCTGGCAAAGTCTGAGCCATGCTTCACCATAAAAAAGGGGAGTTTTGGTAGGCTAACACCAAGCTTTGCCAGGAGAATGGAACACTAATTGCACAAAACCTGTCAATGAATGCACAACACAAGTGGTATCAGAAGTGCTATTAACTGAAACTGACTCTAAATAACCAAGAAATAGACTTAAGATGATTTTGGACATAGCAGTATAACTTCATAAAAATAAACACAGACCTACCTCAGAGAGGACCATTGAAGTGGATTACTCAGACCCGAAGGACTTGGACCAGATATAGCTACAGCTGAGAGATCTTAATATATCATCAAGAAAAGGACTCACTCCAGTGGCACCACAGAACAGAAGTATTCCACCTATCTTGCCAACAACCCAGGACCCCATGGCTGAGAAGATGCTGTGTGAGCTACTGAAGCCAAAGAACCTGCTTACATATGCAAGACGTTTAATGTCCTTAGGACATTAACAGTTTTAAGTGCCAGACTACATAGAGTTTCATGGGTCAGGGTGATCCTGGCAATCACAGGAGGTCGGTCTTACACTGCTCACAGGTCATGTCCAGCAGAGCAGAGCTCCATCCCTATGTGTCCAGCCTGTGTAGAGAGGGTAGCACAGAAGGCCCATTCAGGCTCTACCAGACAGGAGTGGTACAGCTCCTCATCCTACCTTTCAATATGGGATTGTCAGGGCTGTGGGCACACCACAAAGCTGATGACTTGGGCCTGGCCTGAAGTTAAGCTTCATGAGAAAAGGCATTAAGGGCATGAGAAGCTACTGGACACAACATGAGAAACTGCCACACATGAAAAATAACAATGTGAGAAACTGACAAGTTACAGATAATGGCACAGGGATGGCTGGATTTTGCAGGTGATTAACAGAGTGCTTCATCGACTACATCAAAATCCACAGATCACCAGAAAGCAGCACTGGGCATCTTACCAGGTGAGGGGGGTGGATAGGACCTTCCTTTGTGATGCCAACAGTTCATAAGTAACCATATCCAGGAATACCATACAAAGACAATATTACTTAGGCAATCATATCATAAATATCAAATCTGGGACCAATGTAGAAAAAAATAATTAGGGGAGAGATGTTAACTTGGGAGGAGATTAGGGTGGAGAAAGGGAGGAGAAAGTACAACACAAAAGAAGGTCAACTAGTGAAAAAAGAGAGAGTAAGCTATGGGAATCACACAGCCAGTGCTGTTTGGGGTTATCTGTCAGACAGCTCTATACTTGATCACTGCAGCCTGAATCAGGGCAATGCATAAAGTCTGTTCTGACATAACCACACTCATCAAACCTGCTTCACCAGTCACGGGTAGGGTGCTTTCACAAGTCATAGGTAGGGTGCTTTCTGTGGCTAGTTGGGGAACAGTCAGACGGATGGATTGAGCAACCTGGTATCACTATACTGATGCCCATTCCAGGTTGGACAGCATCAGCAGCTTGCCCAGCAGTCCTAAAAACCTCCCCACACTGAAGCCAGATACAAATGAAAGCAGTTCTGCTTGTACTGAAGGACAAAAAGACATCAGCTAATTCACATGCAGTGGTACTTTACAAAGGTAATTAAAGTGGACTATAATGAGCTTTTTCCTTTAGGTATTAAGTCATATTTGCATACTACAAAACATGTTACTTTTACTGCTAACACTGCCAACATCACAGTTAAACTTAATTTCTAAGAGCTATTTACAAATTATTAAACTGTTCTAATTTTATGGCCAGGGAAGACAGATGAATTGGTCAAGTATAAGACATGATAATAAAAAGTTCACAGTGAAATCAAAGATGAAAACTAAACTCTGTACTTGTCCTGAATTTGTGAAGACACAAGTTTCTTTGTCACAGTTAAAAAAAAAAAAAATGAAGCTGATGAAGCTGAGACAAGCAATCAGCACACTCAATATACTTTGAAACTGTTAACTTACACTTTATTTTTCATCATGAATTTAAGAAAAATAAACAAAATCACTACTATGTAATACAATTAATGGCTATTAAATCTCTCTGAAATTAGAAATTTTACTTAGATGTTCATTTATTAATTTATAATTTCAGGAATTCTGTGTCAAAACAACACAAAACTCAACATACTACATCCTCAAATCAAAAATTGGCTCAATTATATGTCTTCAAATAATTTGTGTTCTTGATCTTTTCTGAGTGTCCGACATATTGTAGCTCATAAGTCGTACTTTAATGTGTTCACGTTTCCTCCATTTGGGAGGAGGTATACTACTATTTTAACAGTGACAAGAAAGAAATTACTACTATAAAGGTAGCAATGCATCTGTCAGTAAGTAAAGCTAAAAGAAATAGATTCTAAAACACTGGAGGGATTAAGTATTATACTCCAACTTTTCATAAAGTTTCAGAGTGTGCTTTTAGCAAATGAACATACAACATCAGCTGTGACTAAAGAACCACTATAACAAGAAAGGAATAGTATGATTTTTTTTATATTAGATTCCCAAAGGCTATTCAAAGAGACTATACACAATATAAAGTAACAGGAAAGTAATGTGCGTATTTTAGGTCTATAGCTTATTTAAGCCAACAATGAGGAAAATTAATTAGGAAAACAGAAAAAAAAACCCCAAAGTGATGATAAAACCGAGAGAATGCAGCTGAGTCCATTAATAAAAAGAATCTACTGCAGTAATTTATCCAAGATAGAGAACAAGTACCAGAATTACAGTTCTACAATACTTCAAATAAAGATCTGGCAGACACATATGCTCTATCTGCTTTAGCTTTAGAGCAGCAACAAGGTTTTGGAGCAAATCCTCCACCATTCCCACTAACCACCTGCTGACTCAGTTCCCAGGACTGTTCTGGTACACGCAAACTACATCCCTTTTCAGGGAAATCAAAACAGATGATCTGCTCAGGCTGGGCACAAAACATGCTTCAAACCCTAACAGGTTCATTTTCTCCCAAGTCTTCCACTGCCACTGTGACTTAGCAGAGAAGGAATGTTACTGTTTAAGACTTCATTTTACGTGAAGAAGTTCAAATAATGGATTTCAGGTGCACAATTGATTTATGGCACAGGAAAGTTATCTTCATAAATAGACAGCATAGCCAGTCTGCTAACAAGAGCATTTTTAACCAGGGACAGTATGATGAACACACACAATCAACTAGTTACCATTCACTGTATTTCCTACCTCTCTAACTTACATATTGCCATACTGAATTATTAAACTAAGCTTTTGTTTAGAAATCCAGTGAGCAAATAAGAAGCAACTCTCACCTGTGGAGGAGGTACTGTTATTGGTGCAGGCATGGGAACAGGAATTGGAACAGGTAAAGCTTTAGGTATAGGTGACACTGGTTCATTATGTGTAGCTTCTGCACCTCCATTTTGAGCTATTTCATTTTCAGACTTCTTGGGAATTCCCTTCCACTCTGGACAAACAAACAAAAAAAACAACACACAAGCATAACTGTATCAGCTCAGGAGAAGCAGACAAGTAGTCAAGTACAGAATGACCATGCTTTGTGATGTTTCTAAAACTGATGTAATTGAAAATACTCAGATGAGAAGAGATAAGAAGCATTTAAATGTATTTCTGACAATAAAAATTCCAAGTTACAGTACAGAGCAGTACTGCAAATCACTGAAACATTGCAAGTAAATTTATTCCTTTCATTAGTCACTTATCAATTCTTTGCACTGACACCATTTATACACACCCAGGACTCTGAAACACATTATCTGCAACAAAATGAGTAGGTCTGTTTCGGGATAAGCTTTCAAGAGATTCTTTCCATTGCTCTCAAGCAAGAAAGTAGCACCTTTTTCCCTAATTTGAGAAGTCTTTTCTGAAAAAACAGTATTTTCAAGTCTTGAACAAGGAGAACACAACAATAAAGAATCACAACAACAAAAAAAAAAAAAAAACTCAAATATCACTTTAAACTCATTTTATAGACTAAATATGGCTTCCATTTTTTGTCATAACTTCCTCATAGAAGACAGCAAAGCAGAAAAAAGGGATCAGTGAAGAGGCATGATGGGGAAGGACAAAAGCATTGAGAAGACTGGAAAACACTGAGATTATATTTATCATTAGTGAGACTTCCATTTATAATACACACTCAACTTATTTTTGTGTATTTACCATGAAGAGATTCTACTGTTTAGAATAAACACCACTTAATTAGGACAAATTGAACAGAATGACAAAACCCTGAAATGATGTTTCAATAACTTGACAGCACACTTTTAACAATGGTTAAAACCAACACAGCAGTCTGCGGTACCAACCCAAGGAACTTAAGCAAGTTTCAATTTTTAAGTACTGCATTTATTTATTATTACTTTAAAATCATAACAGCCATCACACTAGCAACTCTATATTGATTTAAAGGCTGTAATTGATTTGAAGCTGACGATAACAGGTGTCATTTTCTTAATACACCCATAGAAGCCTGATATTTTCACCACTTACATACAAAGTAACAAGATTTCTATTAGGTCCCTATGAATACAAGACTTGTGACATTTTCAGTTCCTTTAGCAAGTGTGAAAACTCTGGGCACTTTTTATAAAGCTGCCATCAGTTCAGCTGCTACACAAGTACTCCAAAGGCAGGCTCCTTTGCTTGGGGTGCCTTGCAGAAACCAGGGGAGGGGGGACCCACCTGGCTCTGGGACTAGCAAGCACAACATGCTTGCACTGTGCATTACCATCAACAGCAAACACCAGCACAGCTGACAGGTCACCTGGTATCCATATGCATTTTTAACCCAGTCTCCTTAACAAAGCAGCCCAACTCCTGATGACAGCCTGTCATTAACTGTTTACAAACTCTCTCCAATCTACGGGTTACACATGCTGTACTTCTTAGCCATCTCGAGGATTTTATATGCACTTCAGAGTGACTGAAGTCAGCCACACCAGTTTCAGTACACCAGCACAAAGGACTTTTTTTTTTTCAAAGCGCTGAAAGACATAACAATACTTTACCTGGACAAAGAGTTTCATTGTCCAACATTCCTCCTTCACAGAAGCTTTCAAGATCTTCAGGTTTTACTTTGTCCCATGGTATATAAGTAACACCTAATTCTACATCCCAATACTGCTTGTAATCTGGCTTTATTCCTTTATTTAAAGCCCATGCAATCTTTGGGGGAAGAAAAACACATGTAGTCAGTAGAATGTTTCCACTGTAATGGATTTAATATTTACTTCTCATAAAACAGCACTACCATTTGATGCTAAAAAGCAAAAATAATACTCTAATTGAAACAGCAGGAAAAAAACGGGTTACACAACTCTGAAATAAGAGTGTTTTTAAAAGCTGACTTAGTTGTTATTTCTTATCTTGACTCTAGCACACAATTTGTAAAAAATGTATAGTTTCTTAAAATGTCCCGCAGTCACAAAGATTAATTCTCTCTCCCTTCAGAGGGCAACATCACACTGTAATATGATGTTCTACGAAAAAGTTCTTTATTAATGAATGCATTCTTCCTTATTTATTAGTACTCTTTCTAGGATTATCATATATAATTAAACTCAGTTATAAGACAAATAACCAGCAACAAGGAAAACACACAGTCCCCTATAATGCCTAAAAGGCATCATTTTTGTTGGTTAAACAATTATTGGCAATCTTCCAAGAAAACTGATACAATTTCTGCTAGTCACATTACACAACAGGAAAAACACTTAGCAAGAAAAAAAGTGGTCCGGTCACATAAATTTATATAATAAATAATAAGAATTATTTAATAATTTTTAATAATA
>JANHGN010018594.1:19430-33642 GCA_024605025.1 Megaceryle maxima
AGAATTATTTAATAATTTTTAATAATAAGAAAATATAAGTCTAAAATAACCCAAAGTCTAGAATAGATAAAAAAGGGTTAGAGTAATTACAGTAACTTTATAGTAGCTTGACAATTTCCAAGAAGTACCTTTATAGATTTCTGATTAACTTTGAAGTTTCCTCGGCTCAGTTTTTGTAGGGCACGGTAGGCATCTTGTCTGTGAACCATTACAATATAGGCACATCCTCTAGGTGGTATCATCTGTTTATATTAAAAAAAAACCCAAAAAAACCCAAAAACCCAGCTTACTAGCACATTAACAAAATAACAAACAACATACAAGTGTTCAATTACAGTAAACTGGAACATCAGCAGGTGTTTCAAAAAGGACCATGCAAATGTGAAAGAGAATGTTAGTTTAAGAGGCTAAGATAGACAGTATCTTCTGGAAATACAAAGTTCTAGTAAATTAAAAGCAACTTCTTATGGGGAAAGTTTTAAACTCTCTCTGTGTGAGAATATGGACGACTGTTGCATATTTAATCCTCTAAAATTGTTAAACAGTAGTGCTCATGTAAATGCTGTTGTCTGGCAATTAGTTACTTCGTTGGAAGAAACAAGAAACTCTTAATATCCCATTTCATTCCATATACCACAAACTGCCAGCTGTACCTTCACATTCATTTTGATAATATTTTTTATTATTCATAATGCAATTCAGAAAAAAAACTGCTATGCTATTTTACAAAATTTAGGAATAGAAAGAAAATTAGTCACTTCTTTTTCTTTGTTTAAATGAAATTTCATAGCTAACAGAACAGTTATAATCTAAATATTAAAATATTCTTAAGTACAGCAAAGCATAACAATAGTTCTCCATGTTTATGACTTAAAATAAGTTAGAAGAAAAACAAGGAGAAGAAACAAGAACACCAGCTGAGAGTCCACATTTCTAGAATCAAACAAAATGAAGCAGACAAGGAACTCAGTAACACTATGTATTTCTGCATCCATCTCTTCAATAGTCCTTTGTTATTCACTTCTCCCCAGAGAATGATTTTTTTAATGAAAATGGGATAATCTTCTGCATTACCTCCAAAAGCATTTCTAAATGTCAAGAAACTAAAGTAACCACCTTCTTGTTTTTCTACAAAGCAGCCAGATGAATTGAGTTTATTTGTTAAAAAAATCACAACCATACAGGAAAGAAGAGCTCTTGACTCTTTTGAATGTATCAAAAATAAAGCTGTCTAAAAAGTCTGAAAAAGACTTTTTGTTACCAAGGCATATCAAAATAGCTCACACTGCACCATTTATACTTACATTTATTGATTCAATTGGACCAAACTCCTCCAAAAGGCTTCCAACATCCTGCTGAGTTGTCCTTTTGTCAAGTTGTCCTACCCAAAGTGTAGTACTACAAACTACAATCAAAAAATTAACACAGACTGTAAGAGCACTTGGAAATACACATTTTACAAGCCAGAAGGTGAAGAGTAATTTTTAAAGAGTCGGTTATTCAAATCAAGTCAGCTAATATTAGTATATAGATAGGCTTTTAAGAGCATTTGACAGAAACCTCCTTTGCCTGCCTGGACCTGTGTTAACAATAAACCCCAGCAACTACATCAGAAACACTGCTACAATGCACTCAACTACTAAGCTCTTCTGTTAACTAATATTGAAGTGACCTGCAAGTTCTGATGCTTGTGAGCTCTGCAAATCATAAAAAGGAAAAATATGCTTTGCTGCTAACAATGCTCCCAACACATACAGTGGATATTTCACAAGGTAACTCACTCTTCTTAGTATGAAATCCAAGCTATGGGCCACCATTGCAAGTTCTGGTACTTACTGGCAAGATGATAATTAGATTGTTTATGGCGATACACCCACTGCTAGCAACTTTCCATCAGAATGTGATGACAATTCAGTGACAATGAGCAAGCAAACTTTTAACCTTAGTGACCTATTCAATACCATTTCTTTCTACAGTTAAATGCAAAGTTATTGACACAAGCTTTTTCTTTCAGGAAAGAGTAAGCACCATGCTTCTCTCACTTCATGCTTTCAAGGTAATAAAACAGAAGATGAGTTCAAAGTATCACCTTTCCTGAAGACTACTATAGCAACATTTAACACTCATCTAAGTTTCCCTACTAAGTGCTATGAGACTGAAAACGTAAAAAGCATTACGTGACAGAATCTGGGAGAGATGTTGGCAAAAGCAGATCTTACACCACCGCCAGTGAGCTTTTCATGAACAGCTAGTGAATCTTTACAGTCCTTTTAAACTAATGGTATTGTCATTCACAAGGTTTTGTCAATTAAAACTCTAATGTTTGTCCCTCTTATGCAAAAAAGAATGTTCTCATTTTACTTGATGACTCCAGAGAAGATTCCACACTCCCTAGGAACATTCAAAAGACAACTACTAAATTTTGTCTATAAACAGGGGCAAAGACAGGATTCTTTCACAAATCTCAGCATTAGCCTCTGTGTTTTTCAGGTCAAAACTCCCCTCTGGGTTCGAGAAACACACGACACTGAATTGTTAGAAAAATCCTAATAATGTGCTCAACTTCTTGTTGCTCAATCTGCTTTACCTTACATGTCTCAAAGGAAGGAAAAGCATGGCGTTTCAGCTTTTTCTTTACTCATTTTATAGGCAAAATACTTCTGACTTGGAGATATTCCAAAAATGTCAAATTGTCTGCTATGACTCAAGGAAGTACAGGGCTGTGTGGTGAATTTAATTCTTACCAGCTTTACAACAGTTCAAAAAATAAATCACAGTAGTGTTTACTTTTATTGCATTTGGATGAGTTGTGGAACCCACATCAATAGCATTAAACCCAAGAAAAAGGAACAAAAAAATTAAAAATAAACAACCACACATTAGATTAAAAGTTGTCTTCTGTGAAATTCTGAGCAGATATATACTGAAGTGGAATTGTCAACATTAAATTTAAAAAAAAAAAAAAAAAAAAAAAGGTCTAATAGATACAAGAAGTCTATTTCTTTGACATTTACAGCTTTTCTAAAATGCCTGTATGTCATCTTAGTATTGCATTTTACACAGGCATAGTAACTACTGTAGTATCTTCAGCTACACAGAATTCTAAAATTCATTAAATACTGGGCATAGACAAAAAAAAAAAATTAAAAAATCCATACATGAATAGGGAATATGCTGAGCATGTAAAAAGTGGTATTACAAGAATTTGCAGAGTTACATCAATGATAAAGAAAAAAACTTACCACTAACAGTTTCTGACTTGATCTGAGGGAGGCCTTTTGACCTGCGCTCTCTCTCCCTCTCACGTTCACGTCTCTCTTGTGACCGAGACTTAGGAGAGTGTCTGCGTCTATCCCTGGACCGAGATCGAGATCGACGGTGACGTGACCTTCGAGATCGGGAGCCAGATCTTGAACGTCTCCTTTTAGGTGACCTAGTTTAAACCAACAACCATTTCTGTTCATTCTTTCTGACCCAGACATTGAAAGATAGATAACTATTTCAGTTATCTATCTATTTAAATAACCCGCAAGAGTTCAGTCAAAAAACATGTAATTTACTTATTATTTGTTTTCTGGCAGTTTCTAAGAAAATGGACTAATACTTCAGAAAAGCAGAAATATAAATGTTTCAGAAGGGATTCATAAAGCTTTCATGGGGAGGAAATATTAACAAACATCTATGCCAGTGCTTCAGGCAGATGAAGTACATTGCCTACAATTCCATTTCATCAGACATTAATAAGCAAAGACTTGTAGGAAGCTAACTGTATCTTTGCTTTCAACCACTCAGATGATGATGGAGCTTCATTAGACTTACTCAAACCTGGGGTTTCTTCTAGTAAGGAACATAAAGACTTAATTACCAAGCAAAACCGTATCTGTTTTTCCCAAAAGCTCCTGTAAGTATCCAAATAGCTGAAGCAGATATTTGTAACTAACATGCATTGCTGGACTTGTTATTTTATGTTTTGTCCAGTTTCAGCAATAAGAATACTGGTATTTCATCTTTTTGTGGGACAGCAACACAATCAGCACAGCACCACAGTCTTTTGCTTTGTGAACTGCAAAGGATCCTTTGAATTCAAATTCACACTTCTAAATTCTAATTGCAAAGCTATTCCAATAGGTTTTGTTTTGGTGGGGTTTTTTTGTGGTTTTTGTTAGTTTGGGTTTGGTTTTTGTTGTTGTTTATTATGGGGGGGGTTGTGTGTGTGTGTGTGGTTTGGGGTTTTTATGTTTTGTTTTGGTTTTTACACAGTGTATTTCAATGTAAATTACTCTTTCTGTTGAAAACTAGTAGGCTTGGTATATTATTTCAGTATTATTGGCATGTTTGTGGTCTCTGGATGCAATTAATTTCCAGGGTATTGATCTTTATATCATACCATAGCCACTCAGCTGACATCCACATTTGTTTATATGGTTGCTCAGCTTATTTTTGCCTAGTCACATGAAACTTGGCAAACAAGTCTCATAACTAAGTAGACAGCTTTGCTTTAATACTGCAGCCAGATTGGTTAGGTCAGCTGGGACTCTGGAATACTGTCTCTGTGACAGGCAAAGTCCCATAGTACACTGGATCACAAATTTCTTCATAAGATGTGTCTTTAAAGCATAGACAAAATTAAACTATCATACTCTGCTTCCCTAAAATTTACTTATTATTGGGAAGGCATGGAAGTCACACTCTACCAATAAAACAAAACTGTATAGATACACTATTTTCCTTAGAAGGTAGATGATTTTCAGAGTCCTAAGTCTTATGAGCCACTAACCTGTTTCTCATTACCACTGCACTGAAGCACATACAACATTTAGCTGAGTTTGTACACAAATGCCCTAAGAGGGAAGAGATTTTCTCTCTTCTAGAAGAGGTATTCAAATCAAGCCCTTGAGAGTTCTGACTTTACTAAGAAATTTCAGTAGTCTTGTCCATACAGATAATACAACACAGAAATTAATTTCTTGTAATTAATCATCAGATTAAATTGAAATGGACTCTTTTGCTAAATGTGTCTTTTGGCTTTTAGTCACAGAACCCAACTTGTACAGCACAACTGAGCATTTCCAAGAAACATCCTCAAAGGAAGTATGCTGAGCAGGGCACCCAAGAAGCCAATTCAAAATACAGGTAACAGGACTATATATCCTAAGACATTGAAAATGAGCTCCACCAATAGTTTAAGGTGTCAGCTCACCTCTCAGTTATTTAGTGTCATCTCAGTTAGAAGTTACCAGTCCTGTAGTATATTTGGCAGCCCAGCAGCAGATTCTCTGAGCTCCAGATAATCAGCATAACTCTCCTCAGTACTCATGCAGAATTAGTAAAACATTTTCAAGTCTTTGGTTTTGTAAGTAACACTTAAGTTCCTTATGCTAAAACCCAACGGTTGCTATACTATGTACCCTCACTTTAAGAGCTTTCATTCAATTTACCTTGATGCAGATCTAGATCTTGACTTTCTGTTGTCAGAAACATGTCGTTTTCCCTCCTGAATAGGTGGCTGTTCCACCTCCATATCCTAAAATATTAAAGTTGACTGGTGTTACTGGTGAGTAGCACAAGCATATTATTTCATTTCATGCCTAAACTGAATTACACAACAATATTAAAATTATATTGAATATTACATGTTAAATTAAAACATAATGCAACTCTCCTCAGAAGCTTCACCACTTTGTAATCATTAACAGGGAAACAGTCCAGTATTAAATGAAGTTAAAACAACCACTGCAAAAACAACAAAAATAATTTACACAAAGTTCTCGTTTTCAATTTGCAAATTACTCATTTTCAATATTTTAGTTAATTTCAGCACTGAGTACATCTCCACAGAATATGATTATATTCCTTAAAGTCAGTCACTGCATCTTGCTCTGTCGTCAAAATCACAGGCAAAGTAAGTAAGTCCTACTAGGAAGCTTTTCTCCAAGCTGATAAAGAAACTACTTATATAAAAGCATATATATATAAGCAAATTACAATACAATAAATTTGAAGAATGAAGTGGTGAGTCATCAAAACAATACAAAAAAAAATGCAAGAACCTGCTTGTTTAAAAGATAAAAAAAATCCCAAGCAGTACATTCAAAACAGCTCTTCCTTCCTATCCTAAATCCTCTAGAGCTTCCCACTCCAGAACATACTGTGTCCTGCCTAAATTTAGTCTTCATGATGTGACCCTGGCAAAGAACATTCAAACAAGGAATCCCTCAGAATGTAGCGATTCCACAGAATTCAAAACTAAAAAATGAGTGACAAAGATACTCTTGAGAATCATCCCTTTATTCCAAGTGGAAAGCAAGAACTTACTTCTAGAACCTGTGCCATCACAGGTCACCACATAAAGACAGCTTGGTAGTACCATATATCTATTTCCCATTTTAGAATTTCCTTTTCTTGGAACAAGAGAGGCAAATATATTAAACTTTTTTCTTTTTTTTTTTAATACAGTCTCATAACGAGACTTGCTTTTTCATTTCTTCTTAACATTGGCCAGTTACCAAAGGAAAAATATCCTCCAAAATCTTAGGAACAAGAGAGAAGTGTTTACGTACACTTGGAATTTTTTTTTTATTATTTTTTTTTACAGACTTCTGAGTCCGTATTAGCTATGTATCAGGACCTTTAAAATTAACTTTTCCAGGTAGTGGGTTTTTTTGTTTTCAGAATAAGATTGCATTGTTAGAAATCCATGAAACAAAATATTCCTGAAGCATGACAGGGACAGAAAAAGGAGGATGAGGGAAAGTGAGAAGTGGAAGGACAAAATGCAATCCACAGTCTTTCACAAAAGGAGGCATGAAGCATACATATGCTGTTTTGCTAGACTTCTGAAATACCAGGCTTATCATACAATACTGCAGCTATCTAACCTGCTCTCACATGAGCTACCCCCACAGCCATCTCTGTCCATAGTTACCATGAAATTTCCTCTTCTGAGCAAACTATATGCATTTGAGAAAGACATGTATTAAGAGTACTGAAGTTAGCCTGTTTACTGTAAGGGGCCCTTACCTGCTGATGTGGTTTTTGTATGTGTGATTCACCCTGTACTGGAAAAGGAGACTGAAAAGTTTGCTGCACAGGTGCTGTTGGTGGAATCACAGGCTGAGTCATGGGGGGAAACTGAGGGGTAGGAAGGAGACCAAAACCTGGCATTTGCCCATTAGGAGGAAGCGGAACCTTTAGGGAAGAAAAAGCACAAAAACGTTCAGTTTGGGGGGGGGGGGGGGGAGGCCAAACAGCTTTCCCGTTTTGCAAAGTATAAAAATTAAAAAAGAGGCCAAAAAAATGTTTCTTGGAAAGCTGGACCGCTAGGGCATATTCACCCCCCCCCAAACGGAACACCATTTTCATCTGCACCAAAGAAGACGACAAAAGACAGAAAACGTAACACAATGGAGGGACAAGAGAAAACCCCGCAGTTACCTGGTGACGCATTGGATCCTGTTGTATTCCCATCATTCGCTGCTGAAAGGGATCCATATTTGGGATTTGAGGAAATACTGGCTGTTGCATACCCTCTCCTGGAAATCCACTAAAACCAGTAATATTTTGGTGAGACAAGACAGTAGATACACAGATTTTTTTGCCTTTGTTTTACATACTTCTATGTACATTTGCACATACTTGCTTCAAATTTAGACAGAAAAAATTATCTTTATTACAATCCTATTAATTCTCTTCTCTTTGTGAAAACAAAAAAGGAGAAAGAGTGGCTTCCTTATTTTTTCTTCACTGTAAGAGTAGTCCTTCAACATTTAAAGAAATGTATGTTACATAAGGGTTTAAGCCTCTCTTCCCTCTCTACTTATATGATCTTGCGAAGGACGTCAGTCTATGGAAATTTTTCATGAAAGTTGTCTGCCTTAGGCCACCTTTCTTCCCCTCCAGTTCCTCTTTTTGGAACAACAGAAGTAAGCCTTTTCCCCAAGGAAAATAAATTGGCCACACTTTTGCTGGAAAAAAACCCCCTCTAGTTTGGGAGGAATTTAGGGCAGAGCAGAAAGGGACATGTATATCACACAAGGATTATGGTAATGCCATTCACTTCCTGATTCAACACACAGAATGGACAGTGCTCAGGGAATTAACGAGGTCTGTGCAGTTAACAGGTCCTGTTTACAAATTGCAGTTTGTGTAAGAACCTGAATAGGATTTCAGGAAGATAAAGTAATTTCATGGTGATGTGAAATGGAACTTTGTGGTATTTTTAAGACACAAGTACCATACAATTCCTAGATTATTCTGGAAAGATCATTTTTTTCTTATAGAGTATTACTTATTTTTTTATGCACAAAATGAGACTACTCTTCAGAATCATCTTACACAACTATAAGATAATAAGGACAGAGGCTTTGGAGTGCTACGAACAAGAACATAAACATGCTAAAAAGCCAAGTCCCATGATCTCTATAGCTGGGCACGCACAAGCAATACTTATGCTTGACCTACCTCATCTCTGTACTCCAGAGTTCCATCTGTATTACAGGGAAAGTACTACCAATTTACTTCAAAAGCATTTTAATTAACTAATACTTGTGGAACACTCAAGTGCTCAAGGTGATAAACACAGTAAGAAAGCTAATGACAAAGTTAGTGAATCTATTTTTGAAAGCAGGGTTTGGATGGCATATACAGAAAGTAAGACATGGGGCTACATACTGAAGCAGGGGAAAAAAGAAATATTGACTAACCCAGGTATTGAGCACCATCCAGCCTGTGCACTGAATGAGAGAGAGGTCCTGTGGAAAAAACTAGTATGTGATCATGTAATTTAAGACTTTATCATAATGCATATCAAAAGGGAAACAGGAGTCTCAGTTAGTTTGTGTGGCTATTTATCATTGGAAAATGTAAAGCTGCAAAGCCAATTTTAATTTCCTTTAATAGTTAAAACTACCATATTGTTTGGAATAGCTTCTTTTCGCCAGCCAGAAAAGCAATCCAGCTGATTACTAGCAATGCCCTGACACACTCAGCTGCAAAACCATGGAACTCATCCTGAAATCAGAGCTGAGCTTTTCTCTACAGAACACATGCAACATACCAAAACTACACCAGATCACCAAAGACAAAAGAAAACACCTCCCCCAGAAGTTGTTAATGTTTTAACTTTGGACTGTAACAGTTAAGCACTGAAGTAACCTGGCACTTTATTCAGCCTTCTAACCTAAAGATTTTTTAGAACAAAGATTTGTTAATTTTCTTATGATACAAAACTTACAAAGCTGGCTGAGAAACTGAAGGAGAAGGAGCTGAATCTTCTTTCTTTGAATCTTCCACTGCTTCAGGTTCATCGTCATAGTCAAACCGATCTAGCAGCTTCTGAAAAAAATTATATAGAGCCAACTATTTTTTCTGTATCCTAAATAAGTGGCCACCAAAATATCCTTATTATCAAAGTCTTACTATATATCCAACAGCTCTGGAATTAAAGACCAAACCAACCAACCCTGTTTTCTAACAGACTCAGAAACTGTCCAAAACCAGTTTATTCAGGTTCAGAAAATGCAAAGACTATAAAAACAGGAAGCCAACGTCCAAATGGAAAGGGAAGAAAGAAAATTTGAACAATTTTTCTCCTAATAAATTAAGGACATTGATGCATCCATCAGTCTTTTGCTGAACTGAAAAAGTTAAAACACAAAAGAAAAATGAAGACTTACTTTATCAAATGATGTTTTTTGCTCAGGCGGTGGGAAAGCAGCTTTTTGTTCTGGTGGTTGTGTTGCTGTAGTTTTCAACTGAGCAGTAATAGCTTGAACCTGAGCCATCACAGTGTTATCTATGACCGGTGACTGGGGTTTTTGAGGCTGTTGAAAGGTCTGAAGAATTTGCTGAAGCTATGAAAACATACACAGTATTAAGTATATATTCTTATATAAATTGGAAGAGTTATAGGATACAAATTTTACATCAAACCAGACTATGACACAGGATGAACACCAACGACCTGACGGAACTACAGAGAACTTACAGCAAGACCACAAGTCATTTTTTAAAGTAATTCAGTGGCAAAATTCAGCAGATCCCAAGATTTCAGTATTCAGGTCTTTCAACACTGCAAATGTTTAAGTGGACTGAACAATTCAACATTTTGTTTGATATATTCCGCCTGTTCTTGAAATTCTGTAACTGCATCAGTTCAGAACAAATTATTTAGGAAAACAGAACAGAATTTTCCTCAAATATCATAACTACTGGATATAAGGGTCACAAGTCATTGAAATACTGACTTCAGCTCTTACAAGTTTTCCACTGAAGACCTTAAGGAGGCTTTTTTGTTTTGCTTCAAATCAAGGATAATACTTCCTGTTTTGCTTCAAACCAAGGATAATACTTCCATCATTCTCTGTCCCCCCTTTTAAGATCTGAAGTTAGAAAACTGAAGTTTGAAGTGAACCAAACACAAACAGGTTACCTGTTGTCCTTGCGTTGTTTGAAACAACTGAGCTACGGCTGCAAAGGCATCAGAACTGGGCAACTGTGGCACAGCAGGTACTGAGTTAGCAGTAACTTGAGGGGGCTCCGAAGAAACCTTTGCTGGGGGTGGTGGCGAACCTGGGGGTTTCATAGGAATTGAGAAAGCGCTGCATTACTCCAAAACATTCATCTTACTCTTCAGTGCATGCATCTACCTTGTCAAAACAAATGTCTATCTATACAATACTGTATTTAACTCCAGAAGTCCTATCTAGCATACCCCAATTGCATATTCTATTTATTTTGCCTTTAACTGCTCCATTCACTGCTCACATCTGCACATTATACACACTAAGAGAACAAAAAATGGCCTATCTGAAAGATAGTCCAGCATGGTATTTTACATCACAACAAAACGTTTGCAATTGTACAATTTTAGAAAAGTTAAGAGAAAAACTTTTCCTCAAATACTGTTAAATGATTAGTATCAATACACTTAAAATGTTAGTTCTGGTTACAAAGTTCTGGATTCATTCTTTTGGGTATTTCAGATCAATCATCTAATAAGTTTCTCTTAGTATTTTCTATTTTCTAGCATTAACTGAACTTTTTGTTGAGATTTGTGATAATAATTAAAGGTTTTGAAAAATTATTTCACAAGCAACTCTTTTTCTTTGATAAAGTTTGTTCACGTGCCACTTTTGCAAAACCACATATGATAGATAAATTCTCCTACTATCAAAATAACTTTTACTAATGTTTCCAGGGAAAGACTTCCATTTCTAATGAGCTTTACTGAAATAAAAATTACATTTTAAGACATGCTATTAGCTTGGTCTACACATGCATATTTTAATGGGCTACTATAAAACTGAGAAACAGTTTAAAAACCCCACAGATAGAACTATTTTTTAGTCTGAGACACTAAGTAAATGTTTGCCTCACAATACCAACTTCTTTAAATCCTTTCATCTGTTTGCAGTTTAAATAACTGCAGTGTTGACATGCAGCAAGCAAAGACCAATGTGTTGAGTAATACTTTCCCAGAAGTCTGATGCTACATAAAAATATTGCAAAAAGATGCGTGATTGTTTTTAAATATAAATTAACTCCCAAATTATTTCCTGTATATATTCAGAAGGATATTTGCTTGCTCAAGGGAGAAAATTTGCATTGCTCTCTTTTTTTTTTTCTTTTGGCTAAACAGACTTTGTAGCATTATGAGCTAAACAGATTCTATTTCACATAATGAATTAATATATTTATTATTATTCATTAGCATATTTATTTCAGGGCCAAATTATCCCCTCTGGTACATATGAATAATCTCACCAAAATCAGAAATTCTGTACATGAAAGTCTATGCAGAAGGCACCCAACCTGTTAGCTACTAGCAATGTGGCAGAGATAGAACAACAGTGCCACTCACCTGTCATATGAGAATGAAACTGTATAGCCACCAGATTATATAGCTCAGATGCAAAGTCATTCCCTCCCCATGCCCTGCCACGTTTACAAAGCGTGTCAATAGGATACTCTTTCCTAAACGCTACTGGAGATTATTTAATTTATGCTATTGTGCATCATTATTCTATTGTCTGTCACACCTCACACCATTTCATTTTTTACCAGCCCAACACCAACATGCCATCAGCAAGGAGGTTACCAAAGTCAAGTCTGAAATACAGAGTGCAAACTCAAAAAGGCTGTCCTCCAGAGAAAAGAGAGCTGTGGTATGCACGTTCTCATCCACATTTCTGTAACCTCACCACCAGCATTTTATGTGGCATAAAGCAGGTCAGTGAAAATACTGTGGGCAGGCCATCATTACTTTTTTCTTTAGGTCAGGGGTTTTCAACCAGTAGTCCGTGTAAAAGCCTACTGCCAGGCATAAATTTACTGTTCAAGAATTTGGATTAGAAACACCAGTTAAACTGGTTTAGGGCTGCATACTTAAAGAGACTGACAGCAGTTGCTTTCAGATACTAAGTTGATTCCAAGAAAGATGAAGCTCTTAACATATAAGGTCACACTTATCCAAATTCTAACAGTAAAAAATTACATCAGAATTATAAAATTGATAAAAAATAGAAAAAGTATTTTAGATCAAAATAATAATAATTTTTTTAAAGATTTTTTAAAGAGAGGATGTCAGTCATCTGTAACGTGCACGCAGGTATGTACATATGTACATACATTATATAAATTATGGATATTTTCCAAGTGTTCACATTCTGATAATTTCTGAACTACAGTATCAGCTTTTATTTAGAATCAGTTCAGCTGCTCCACAGAATTGTGACAACAAAGTTGAGTGTAATAAGCTACTGTTGAGTAATAGTAGGCACTTTAATGTGAAAGCAAACAAGTTATTATCACTCGCCCTTTTAAAAGAAGTAGTTACAATGTCAGTCATACCTTCATTATTAGTAGCATTTTCTGTCATTGGTGCAGTGGCACTAGTTCCTGCTGCCATATCCAGAAGAGGTTGAATTATTTCTATTTTAAATACTCCATTTTTCTGCCAAAGGTTCAGAACACGAACTATTTTACTCTGTTGAAACAAAAGCAAACATCAGCACTAAATACTGCTTTTGTTATTCACAAACTCCAAATCTATCTTTCATATGTCGAAAAGAAAGGTTTGCACAGTATAGCAATTCAACATAATCAGGCATACCTATTTAACAGCCCCTATGTTATCTCACAGGTCAGCAAAGATAAAAACACGGCAAAGAGAAAACTTGCCTAATTATTCTACTATCCACTTTAATAAAAAGCAACTTATACCATTCTTCTAAAACTGTTCTGTCCAGTCAGAAAAACATAGGTTTTGTATAGAATAGAGGAAACCACATCAGCCCTACCTATTCTTCACAGGTGGTCATAAAGGGGTGAAGTAAACAACAAATGTGACATGGAAGACAGAAAATGAAGCTGAGCTGTAACACCCTAATGAAGAGTGGGGCAATTAGACCATAAAACTCTAGAACAAAGCTTTAAAGTTAAATAGAAGATTGTTTGCTTCATTTTTTTTTTCTACTAACACAACCAAATTTTATGTTGGCACAAGAAAACCCACCTCCATCATTATTCAAAAGATCAGGAAAGCAAGTGGAAAACATTCTAACTGATCACTGCAGAAAGATTAAATTAGAACCTCTGACTGTCAGCTGTTATTTTAAGCTTGCTTCTTTTTTTAACATTGAGAACAATGAAGCTTTCAAGAACAAGCTGGAAATTAGTATTTCCTTCTTTAGCCCAGTATTAAACAACAATATCTAAATAGATGTGCTACTTCAATTGGAACATGTAAGCAGGTAAAAGTCAGAATACATGTTATACTGACATACCTGTCCTTTTTGTATACTTAGTCAACTGACTTGCACAGACATATGTTTTAAGTTCTTCCTACTTCTACTATAGCTGCTAAGAATGCATTGGTTCTGTTCTTTTTTGTTTCAAGAAGAAAATGCCTTACTCTGACTCAGTTATGTACACCCATGTAAATCCACCTGTACTTTCATGAACTAAGTGATTAAAGAATTTCACCAAATGTTTTCTACAGTAAGATAGAAACCTGAAATGCACTTTTAAAAATAAGATTTTTGTCTGAAAAAGTTAACTTTAAAACAGTAGTATTTTTTCGCTTTGGGTATTCTACCTCTCCAGAAGACAAAAATAATATGAAAACAAACAAACAAACAAACAAACAAAAGAAAAATTCTCTTGTTTTCGGTCACATATTAATCTTACAGAAAGACTATTAATAATAATAATA
>JANHGN010018594.1:33742-56603 GCA_024605025.1 Megaceryle maxima
AGGTTATCAACCATAGTTGTTTTGTATCTGCAGATCAGTTTTTTGTTTAGATACGTCAAATTCATCGAAGCAAACATGTTATAAATACTATTATTTCCCTAGTGGAAAGCATCTTAATTGTTTTAGCAGTGAGGTATCAGGTAGTTCCATAAAGGAGATGAATAGTCTAATTCATTTAGATGCACAAAATGGTAACCACAAAAACAGAAAGAAGGGCCTGTACTACTTCACCAGTATTAACCTGGAAGCTGCAGAATATCAGATTCAAGGCCTAAAGGTCTAAATGTTCCACACGTGAAAACTAAAGAGCATCAACACCTTTGAAAAGCTTAGTTAAAAAGGCAGCTGAGAAGTCAGTTAGAAAAATACTATTTTGCTCTTAGAATACTGCAATTAAGAAACAGACCAAGAAGGTGATTTTCTAGAAACCAACTGGCAACTTCTAAAACACACTTATCCTAGGAGCCTTTTGAAATTGTTCTGAGAGCCTTTTGGAAAACCATCTTCTGTTGGTAGCAATCTGGACTGTCATGAATACATAGTACTTTCTGTTCTATCAGCAAGTGTAGCAAATCTAAGAAAACTGAGGCTTTAAACCAGTCTTGACAATGGCGACCAGCAATTAAATTTTCAAATGTGGGATTTGCAAAGACTGAAGAAATCCACATGATGATTTTCTTATAAAATATGTGGGAGCAGAACCTTTACTGCCTACGACATCAGAGCTTCTCCTATAACACTTTGTTTTTTGTGGAAGCCACCACCTTCCATAACTAAGTTTTCCTGAGGGAGCCTAAAGAACAAAAGTTTCGGCATGCTCACACACACTGTTGAAGTGTCTGCACAGGCAAAACAAACTGATGAAGTGAGGCAAAATAATTATTTTAACTAGAATTTTCATTTAACTATCACCTTTCATAATATTTCTAAGCATGTTTTACCATTTTAATATAACATTCACTACCATGGACATAGAGAATCACCAAATTAGCTTTCACATAAGTGGAAACACCAATGTAGCACTGTTACCAATTCACAATGACACCTGAGAAATTATAGTTGTACCTTGTCTTCAGATGGACAGAGATACAAATACTGGAATGTGGCAGTAATATTTTTAGAGAATCTTGGCCCAAAAACATCTTTGTCTGTTCCAAACTGGTGACGAGACTGACGAACAATAGAGTCAATAACATACAATCCAGGGACTTTATATTCCGGTTTGCACTGAAAACATAAAAATAATTTTCCATTATGCAGGTATACTAACAAGGTAACACACATTCCCTTAGATCCTTACACAAAATCTATACTTAGTATACTTGGGTAGAAAATAATTTTTTGTTTTATGTTGAATTCTTAGTGCTTTACCCTTTTTTTATAGAAATGGAAAGGAGAAAAAAACATTCTTTCACATTTGGGTCAGAGTAAAAACTACCCAGATAGCTCAAAACAGCCTTTACCTTCCTAATCACTGCTTTTAAAGTACCTTTAGCTTGACAACATGTGAATGCAACAAGTCTACTACATTAGAGTACAGACTGCCACAACCACCTTACTCCTAATGCTCTGAACTACTTCTGACCAACTCTGTTCTCCAGAATTTAATGCAAAATGCTCTCTTTAGAGGTCTCTGAAGGACTTCGAATGAGGAGTATTTTTTCTGTTCACTCACAGGAACTTACTTTAGGCAGTGTGATAGTTTGGTTTTAGTATTACATTCTACCCTGTTGTTCTACATGCCTCTGCAAGTGTGAAAACTGTATTTTCTGAAAATACACATTATCTTAGCCAGTGAAAATGAATTCGAAGTTCAGTACCTCCAGTTTCCTCCCCAGCTGCTGGGCAGAGGAAAAAGTGGGAATTTCAAAATTTTTTTCTTCCCCTATCAAAACCTAAATTAGGAGATTATATAGATAGAAAGATACCAAAATGTATACAGTCCTAACAAAAGAAAATTTCCTCCCTCGATCCCTGAATAACAGAAACCTTTTTGGTTATCTACTAGCACCATTAATAATATCTAGCAACAGATGCAGACAATATCATTAGATCATTTTTTAATTTTTACCTTTTTGATAAACTTCTCTACAATCTGGACAACATGCTTGTAGAGCTGGAAAATAAATACATAAATTCATTTATCACCTACTCAACAGTGGCACGTTATTGTAGAGGTATTTTAACTCCTTGTGTTTACTATCTTTTAGGAAAGACTACAAAATACTGTAGTAAAATTCTAAAAAGAACTATGTTATCAAGTGAAGTTAATTGAGCACAGAGAAAAAGATTTCACAAGGAGAACAGACAGAAACAAGCCATCCTTTCTGTCAGAAGTATGTCAGTGTGTACACAAAAGACATACTGTTTCTAGAGTATTAGTGAGAGCTTTCTCAATTTACTTTCTAGGCAAGTTCACTATGTTTTAATGTGTTAAAGAGCAGCTGCATCCTGCAACATGTAAAAATTTATTACACAGAAATCACAACACTTAGTGGGTGTAGCATTAAAAAGCAATGATTAAATAAAAGTATCAATCTGGCATTATGACACTAGTCTAAAACCAAGAGATGATATTCACCACCCACTTGTTTCTAGATAACATTTTTAATGCCAACTAGAATAAAACATCCATGAAGCTAAGACTGGGAAATCCAGATATGCATTTACTTATAAGTAAAATAATAAAACATTGCTACTGTTACAGTTTCACGTTCTATTGTACTTTACCTTAATAGCTTTAATGGCAGCTTTTGTGATGAGAATCATTTTTGCTCGGGAAATAGGAGGTTTCATCTCCATCAGTGAAAAGAGCTAAACAGAGAAAACAATTATTAAAAATGTGTTTTAAGTTTTAAGCAGTTAACCAAAAAGACAACATTTCGGACACACTGATTACTGACATTCCACGCTATAGATCTCCACAGTGCTGGCTGGTCCTCAAAAAACAGAAATGAAGAGCCAGATCTTTCTAGGCAATGTTCAAAGCTATCTTTCCCATGAACTAGCCCATAACCATTGATTTATCAAGTTTTGATAAGAGTGCTGTCAAAGTTCCATTTATGTCTAAAAATGAGTATCTGCTAACTTAGGGTACAGGCACTGCTAACTTATGATATGGGAACTTTTTACTTTACAAAACAATATAAAACAGAAATAACTGCAGCTTGATTCAAATTTGCCTGAGGATCTGCTTATCAAACAGAAATATTAGGACATCGCTGAAGATAGGTAGGCTCACATAATCCTGTCATCTTGAAATAATGTGCATAAAAGTATGACAGCTTTCACACATCAAGGCAATCGAATCAACACTAAGTTTTAAAATGATCCCACTATATAGACACAATGCAGTTGTCTTTAATGGAGATATTTACCATTTCACTTGCATGACTGTATCATATGATTATTATTAAAATTAACGGTACCAACTGTTTTCGAGAATCCTCTGCACTAACTTCCATATGATGTCACCCAGTGAAAAAGTTAACTCCTGAAGATCAAAGTTTTCTGAAGTTACTAGTCTTTATATACAACAGTTTGCGGCATTCTGTGAACCTGTGTTGCAGAATAATTCTGATACTGTTTCTATAAGTATAGCCCAGGCGCAGTATTTCAAAGAGTTTCATCACCTGAGAAGCTAAGAAGAGTGCTATTCTCTTAAGACCATTAAGCACAAAAAGGGATTCTGCAGTGCCGGATTTAAATACTCTTAAGTCTAAAATCACAGAAAGCATATTGTATATTCAAAACATGATGGGTACAGGTAGGATGCTCGGCTCTTCAAATCTGAAAGTGTGACTCTAAGTAAAAGAAGCCCCAAAATTCCTTTTCCCATATATAGCACACCCTGACTTACATCTCCTGTGAAGAAATCATTACAAAACACTTTCAAAATGTCTTGAACCTAGGCATTCAGAAAAGACACCACTCTGTCTTCCAGTATTGATCGTAACACTGAAAACAAGTATTAGCTTCACATTTCAGAAACTGAGAGAAACTAAAACTTCCAAACAGAACTGTCAGAGCTGATGAAACATCTGTGAAGAGCAGAACACAGAATAATGAGAGTAGAGGGATAAATTTTCCTCAAGACTCCAGCACCACTTGAACAGCGTAACATTCTTACTGTACTTTGCTTCCTGTAGGGCAGGAAATTTTATAGGGAAATAAGGCATTTGGGGAGGTTTGTTTTTAAATAACAGTCCTATAATCTGGCAGTCATAAGCACACATGCACACAGACACCAAAATCCAATGGACGTTTCACCGCTTTCCAGACCACACTGTCTAATCTGGATCTACAGTGAATTCTATATACCCGATAAGATGCTGTTGTCATTTCACATTGTAAAATAACCCGCTGCAAAGACTACACCATATGCTACACTATGTTTCTATGGCATACTGTGCACACTTCTGTTCTACTAGTCATTAGACTGGGAAGCATAATCCACATTGGCTCTTCTCCAATCTTCCTTCCCATCTTTCGAGCAGAAAGAGAAGCCAGGACATCCCAGTACTACTTTTTTAATTCCTTCTTCTTATATATCACAGATCGTGGTTAGGTGCTCTGCTTCATTAAATACTATCTTGTATTATTCCCATAAACTTAACTTCCTGTATAAACTGTGGCTTACTACAGGTAGAATCATTACATTGTTGTGATTTTTACTTTGAAATATTCCCCACAAATCACAGAAAAATAGTTTTGCATTATATAATTTGATTTTGCTCTTTAAAATAAAGCCCTTGAATACTAGCTAAAAATGTAATTGATTCTTTGCCACAAAGCAAAATAAGAGAATCCTATTTTATCTTCATCTCATAGTGTAATGGAAAGTAAAATCTAATTTTAAAAAGCTATCTCGTTTTTTTTGTTAAAGTTCCAAGATAGTTCTGAAGTGACCGACTTACACAGATATATCCCATTGTGTCAGTTAAGAGAAAAAAAAAAAAAAAAAAGGCAGAAGATAAAAACAATTGGCTAGATATATAAAAGGCAAGTAAAGTCAGAACAAGATTTTCAGCAATACAAAATGAAAGCCTTACACCAATAAAACACAAAAAGTAGAAAAGAGGGTACTTACTTCCTTAGTTTGATTACTATTCTAGGAGTTAAGGAAGAAGAAAAATTCTCCTTCAAGACAGTAGTAGCCAGATATGTTTTCCAACATCAAGTCAAAACCATGACTTTTCATTACTAATCTCTGTAAAAGACACATGCTAGTGCCAGAATGTTTCATTTTTTTAAAGCCATTCAAGCTGCAAGACATAATTCAGCTAACATCCCTGCTTGCTGAGAAATCACAATATGGACAAAAACTGTCAGAAGCTAGAAAGAGAGAGGTGTCTGTCTCGAGTTTACTTTTTTTTAAAAAAAAAAAAAAACTTAATTTCAATTTAAAATTTTATTTCTTTAGAGTAAATGCAAAGACTCTTGATGAATAAAGACAATGCTATTATTAAAACTCAGGAAAATCTATTTAATAATATAATGAAAGATTTAAAAAAAGTATTTCAGAAACACAACACCCACAAACAAATCACCAGAGGAGGAAGAAAATGAGATGGAGGAAGAAAAAAGAAACCAATATTATGATAGGCACATCCTATCCCTTCATTTACACACCAAGGAGCAACTGGTCCTCCAGAAAAAGGAGCTAGTCCCATATAACAAGAACAAAGAACACAGTATGAAAGCAGCACTCCACTGTTCATCTTTAAGGTACATAACCAGACAGAAGAGGAAAACTGGCAGAGCTCATAGCAGGAGAGAAGATGACAATAAACAAGTGGCAGCAAAAATAAAACGAAATGTCTTAAAAAGTTATCCCAAGGAGAAAGAAATTGCCAGAGGGCAGGAAAAAGGGAAATCTGCTAGATGCACTTAAGTAGCCAGGGAGGATGCAATAAAGAATATGGTAGCTTGGAGAAGTCATTAAAGAACATGAGAAGCTGAAACTTATGCTAATAAGGCAGGAATAAACAAGAACTTTCAAAGAACAGGACTGAGCAGATCTCTGTAAATTGTTCCTTTGCTACTACAGACAGCACTCTGGGCAACAGCAACAAAAACACAGCAAAAGCAATGAGGTCAGTATACACAGATATTTTCAGATCAGGATGAAATACAGCTGAAACTCGCATCAAACTGACATGCAAATATTTTAATATATAAATATATATGCACACATACATATATACACATATGTATATGCACATATATATGTAATCTGCCCTCTCTTTGCACACAACACCTCCCCGATATCTCTTGGAACTTTGTTGCCTTTTAAAATTTTCATAAGATTTCATAAGATTTTAGAGTACCAAATGACTATTTCAAAGCTGATTTTTCTTTCATTTTCAGTATCATAGTTGCATGTGTCAAAACCATGTTTTAAATTTATATTTAACAACCTTACTAGTTCCACATGGATTTTGACTGTAAAAAGAGGAAACTTTTCAGTAAGATGTCTGTGTACTTTACATTTGCATAACTTCAGTTACACTTGGATCTTCCTTCATACACAGTTCCCAAACCAATATATGAAAAAACGCCAAAACAAAACAAAACTATTTTCAGAGGAACATCTTTCCAATAATACATCTAAATACACCACAGGGCACCATGATCAGCTCAAGAAACAACCTAAATTAAAGAAATTATGCTTTTTTAAAAAATAAATTCAAAAAAATGTGATGGGTGGATGGAACAAAGGTAACAATAATTTGCAGCTTGAAAGTATTTCCAGTATACTGCTTCAAAATGGAAGCCGGTCCTTGAAATGCTCGGCCATGTAAAGCCTGAACAGCTAGAAATTACTTGCTGATTTTACTGCCTTAACTGGATGTTTGAAGAAAAAAACCAGCTCAGAGTTGTTCCCTACCTTCCTCCTCCATGAGGCCAGTGGCTAAAGAAAAAAGCAGGAATTTCACTCTGCCTCTATTTCTACTGCCCACTGTCTCCAGCCCATGCAGTTGGCAATGAAAACCACACAGGGTAGGTATCCTGTTCACCAGGACAGCACTAGGGCAGGGGGTACCAAAGAGCAAGAGACAGAAGGGGAAAAGAAACAAAGTTTTTTTTCATGTAAGAACTAATTAATCCAAGAACTATTCAAAACTTGTATCTTTATTCAGTTTTCATAATTACATGGGTTTAAGAAAATTTTTCTCATGTTGTCTTACATACAGAAAAAATAATGTAGAAAAACTAGTAGAAAGGGTTAGACACTCCTGTTTCTGTTGTAACAGTCTCACCTGTTGAAAGTAGTATGAAAAAAAAAGTCACACTTGTTTTACACAAGCTCTAGTTTAAGAAACAATTTAAGAATTTCCAAACACTTCTCAAACCTCCCTCCCTATATTTAAAAACCTGTACACTGTAGCTGCACATTTTTAAAAGCACCACATTTTTAAAAAGAATAATTTCTTTGTTGCTACATATCAACCCATGTACTTCAAAAAAGTGGAGATGTTATGTGTAAATAATCTACTAAAATCAAGCCACAATACAAAATATTGATTCAAAAGTACTTCTGTGTACTTTTCACAATAGTACAGAAGAATATATGATAAGATACCTGAAAAGCCAAGAACCTCAAAGGCAGAAAAATCACCAGCTCATTTTCATGCTAATAAACGCAATTAAATAACAAAGATGAGTCAGTTATTAAACAAGAGCAGATAGCAAAAAGGAAACTAACCATATCACCTGCTATTTAAGGAACAAGCTAGTAACCATCCCAAATTAAAATTAAATGTACAGAAGTACTATAGAAAACACATGGCAGGAGTGAACATAGGTGGCCTTCCAACTCAAATGGTAGAACCTGCTCCAGTTCATAAGCTCTGGGTGAGGTGTACTAGGAAAGGTGGGTAACAGAAGAAGGAATGGGAAGGATGATGGCCTTGGGTTTTCAGCTTTTCAAGTAGCAAATTATTAATTTCTGCCACCCTACAGTGAATGCCCTTTGAGGGTCTATTTTACACAGAAACCTGAGAACTATCAGTTCAAAATTTACCTGCAGCCTTACCTTAGAATTCTTAAAGACAGCGTGTCTGGGCACAGCATGTCTGCAGAACAAGAGCAAGTTGAAATGTAGGAATACTATCACCTTCGCTTTGTTACTGAATTCATTACAAGAAAAGGAAAGCCAGACAGCAATGCATGCAGATCAGTACAGAAGGAACAGTGGTGCCAAGGGAAAAACTTACGAAACATGGTCAGAGAAAAAAGGCAGCTCATACATTTTCCAAACCTGGAATTACCAAGAAAGAAGTGAGACAGTGTCATCCAGTGAGACTTATCCCATTGGCAGAGTAAGGAAAAAGATCAGACTTATATCCTTTGGGGGGGTATTGAGCTTGACGTGTATCTTCAATTGTATTTATCTGTTCTAAGCATGATGTAACATAGTGGGAAGGTAAAAATACCTTGTAAGACTTGAATTGACTTCCTTCTCTTGATGAAATATCTTTGCCATAAAAAAAGTTCTCTTTATTTATAAATAAAGAGGTATGGTTCTGTTTTATATACTTAATAAATAAAGCACACAGAAATGAAGTAGCACAGACAGAAGTGTGATCTACTGAAAGAAACAAGTGTTTAGTGATTAGCAGATATTGAGCACTCATGTCATTGATATGTTCATTAAATCTTCCCTTCTCCAATTCTCACAGAGCAATCTCACCCTCAACAATTTCATCAAGTCTTCTGTGTTCAAGAACATTTCCCTACACAGGCTGCATACACACATACAACACAGTCAGTACTCTGTATTTTCATTCATTATTTTTTTGAATGTATTTTACCTATGCGTTTACTCGATACAGCCAAACTACAAGCCACTTAGAGGCATATAGTATAGTTGTAGTTATTTGTTCATGTGCCTAGAGGTAAGAAAAAAAAAAATATGATGGAAGACATGACTAACAGGCACAAATACTGTTCTATTTTGTTAACTAAACAGCACTACTATCAATGAATGATGAGATCTTTAGAAAGTCAGAAGCTTTAAAAAACATGCAAGGGTCCAAAGAAAATCTGTTAGCCACATACATTTTCCTTCTCCTATAGACCCTTTAGGTCCCCATTCCTTCTTGACCTACTAAGAAAAGGAGAAATATGATGTCTACTAAACTGTCACTAAGCTATGTCTCAGAGGATCAATGTAAGTTTTAAATTCTTGACCATCAGCTGTGAAGCATACCAAGTATTAGGTGCTGCTGAAGGCAAGAGTTGACCATAAAATTCATGGCTGTCAGGCTACATTCTTTAGAAAATAAAGCAAGATTTAAATTTGACCAGATATGAACCCCAGGCAATGAAACTAAGTAGTACTTTGGCAACTAAGCTATTTCTCTGGCCTAGAAAGGCCATTCACAAATTCTGAATCACTGGGGAGAAACACCTTTACAAAAGATGCTCATATGAAAATGACCTAAAAGTACATGCAATACAATTTTGGTTTCTACACAAATGTTTCTGAAACTTATCTGCCTCTGAGGATCAGTGCTGTGCTCATAAGTCCAGCATGTCTCCTGAAAAGCTGTTCATCTCATTTCTTCTCTTATCAAGAAACTCTGGTAGAATGACACAGCTTTCAATATTACTGGAAACAGTTCAGAAGCAACAGACACAGCTCTTTCAAGGATCACAGAGATGATGACCTTTCAATTACCATGATATAGTCATAAAAGCAACAAAGCAAATTCCATGCCAAAAGAGCTGCACATTACTTCTGCAATAATTTGCCTGGGTCTCACAATTACAAAAAAGAAAAAAAAAATAAATAAATTACTAAGTTCACTGTGAAACACTAGTAGCACTCTTATCTTTCCCTCCCTCTACCCCAACCAAACAGCATTTGAACTGCTGGTTAAGCACTCTTCCAGGACATGTGGGAGCCAGCACTGACTGACTTAAAAATACAGCCTACTGCACCTACTGGAATATGGGAATCATTTTAGGCAGCTACAACGGATAGCAGCTTTCACTGCTTTCTTAAAGAGATAAAGGGTAGCAAAAATGCACAAAAGACTTATGTTAACCTTTTGTCCAACCACAGATATTGGAAGTTGTGTCCTTGATGCTTTGCCATACAACAGACGGAATCTAACTGGGGTTCATGAGTTTCAGTAACTGCTGAAGAACCACTGCAAAGGATATCCTGATAACCTCTATTTATAGGACCCGAGGAGGGAAAGAACAAGGAGCAACAGATTGTAACAGAACATGCAAAACGAAGTCTTGCCCATTAGCATAAAATAGCTACACTAGATCAAAAATACAACTCTTCAGTTCACTGGATATGGATAGACAGTAAAGAAGAAAGCTCCAGCTTTATCTTTAAAGAAACAGTCCACAAAATATCTATCCTGTTTGAGATCCAGGCACACAAGTGGGATATCAGTTACTTCTGTGGTACAGATTAACTATTGCCAACCTGAGACACACGATTAAGTGAATATACTGCATTGCTCAATACAAATATAAGATTACAAAATAGGAAACTTGACTTTATTCTACTTCCAGCAATAAGACTGTGAAGCAATTTCTATTTCTAACTTTTATAACCAGTAAAATATCCATCAAGTTTTTCAGATTAAAGAAAACAAAACACATATCCCCTGAATTAAAACATCACAATGATTAAAACCTGTATAAATCATGGTGGATGTGTGGATTTGTTTTGGTGGTGGGTTGGGGTTTTTTTTGGGGGGGGAGGGTGTTTGGTTTTTTTTAAGAAAAATGTTTACTTGTTTTCTTAAAAACATAACAAATTTTTACAACATTACAAAGTTAGCTTTTGTGATTTACACTGTACCATTGATTTAAAAAAAACATATACACCTAACAGTACATGGATTCTAACTATTCTTCCAGTATACAGTTTGAACTTAATTTCCTCAGAGAAAATGCACTATACTATATAACCATCAAACCCCACCTATTTGGTTGGTAATACCTGCTCAGAGTACAGCTGTATAAAAATAAAGCAGCAAATATGTTTGGTCAATATAAAAAAATGCGTTTGTTCCTGTAGGAAAATAAGAATTTTTAAGAGGCACATTTACTGGTAAACTTGCGTTCGAAATATAGGTACAAAGAACAGGACTATGAGAATGGGCTACACAATGAAAATGCAATCAAATTACGCAACCTGTTTAATACCCATTGCCAGAACCAAACTAATTGACTCCTAAGTGTTCTTTCCTAGCTTGCCACAATTGCTAAGTGCAACGTGCTAGTTCAAACCTCTATATTTAAGTTTTACCTCACAATTCAGATGGGCAGTTAAGATCACATACTCATCACAATTAGCTGACAGGTAGAAACTTGTTACTTCACTGCAACATAATCATACAGTCAGAAGCCTATAACCCAAAGGGCAGAAACTGAACTTCCAAGTAGAATTGGAACCAAAGTCAGAGAAAATTACTAATGCTTTTTACTGTTGGGCTGGGTGAATAGCTTCAGTCAAAACAGAAGGGTTCAAATTGCATAAATAAGGGTGTTGCTGGTGCTTTTGTCTTCCTCCCTACACTTTTGTCCAATAAGAGGATATCGACAGCTTAGAGGATGCCTAATTTACAGCCATAATTTGAACTTGGACCTTCCACCATTCCAGAAACTGCTGTCATCACCAAACCCACCTGAAAAGCTCCCAAATGACCCTATCAACTGAGGCAGTAAGTGGCATCTCCTCACCCATCCATGTAGCCTGGCAAAGAGCTCACAGCTGTCATCTCCACAGAAGAGACAAGAAAGCTGGAAGTGCATCACCTCTAGCATACATGTGCAGTCCAGCACAAAACTCATGGCTGCTGCAGTTAAAAGTTGCCATTATAAAAGCACAATTCTCTGTCTACAATAGTATTGTACAGCCAGCAAGTTCAGGAATTTTTGACCTACGGGGTATTCTGTAGATATCTCGATCTTTACGGATGAAGCTATTCCACTCTCAATAAAAGAATTAACTATTCAGTGAACAGAGATTGGTACCTCTGTAGTCCCCACAACACCTATGCATTTTAAGACAGTCTTACAGACAAAATGAGTTCTCACACACTTACTAGCCTGCATGATTCCCACCATGCTGTGAACAATGTTGAGACCTTTTGTAAAACAGCTCTTTCACTTTCTCTGCTTTCACTAAGAAAGCCCAGGAATGTAACAATATCTGACTGCAAATCTTACCCTCACACACCAAAAAAAAAAAAAATTTTGAGATGTTTCACACTTTATTTTAGCATGTTTTGGTTTGTATGCATAACTTCAGGCAACCTAGGCTGGAAAACTAAGAGAACAACAGTTTAAGAACTGGACTTTACATTCTTAACTAATACCATAAACATGCCTTCTGAGAACAGGATGGTCATTATACAAATGCTGAATTTATTATCATGCTCATTTAACACATAAACTAGTCCTTTGTAACTAGTCAAACTTACAAATGATTGCAGAACAGGGATTTTAGCAAGTATAGCTTTCTTCCTCACAACTTATGTTCAAATGAAATCCAGTGTTTTACTACCTTTCAGCAGCTATCCATCAGAATTTGACTCCGTATTTCTGATTGTATTAATGAAAAACGTCACACTTTTACTACACCTGAGAGGAAGATGTCTGAAATAAAACAGGCCCATCTCTGAAATGGAAATTAGTCACAGAATACCAAGAAGCACCGCGTTCACTCTAAAGCCACACATACTTTCACCACCAGATCAGCAAAAGAAGTGGGTTTTATTGTTTGAGAAATAGTAAGCACTGTCTGTACTATTAAGTTTTATCAGGTAGCAACATGTTGAGATGAATGATGTGAAAGCAATCATCTGCTAGAACTTCTGTTTTTATTTAAGGAGGTAAGAATATTTCTGTTCTGTGTTTAGATGAAAATTAAAAATGCAGCATGTGTGCCATTCTATTTCAACATATTTGGGAAGGTTGCTTTGCACCCTTCCATACTTCTTCAAAACAGCACAAACCACCCATAATATGGACAAATAAACAAAAATACACCCATTAGCAGGAGGCATATGCTATCTACTTTTCATTTTGTACTTCTATGATTGTGCTATAGATGAGTAGATTTTCAGGTGTGTGTGTGTGTGTGTGACAAGCAGTTGCAGAGTGAACTTTACACAGCATGACTTCATCACATGAGAGTAGGCTGCCATTTTTCCTGTTTCTAATCAGCAAACATGCACAGCAACCCAACCTTCAAAACATATTAAACGTTCTGGAATTGTTTCTGGCTTGGTTTTAACTGATTATCTGCAATGTGAATATGCACATTCTCTAGTCCACACAGGATCTGCAGAAGTCAAATCATCAAACTGACATGGGAGTATCACCTAAGAAACATTTTAAGTCACATGTCTAAAACTTTAAAAGTAGAGACTATGTTGTTACACATTATATAAAAAATAATCACGGTCCATTTTGTTTCCAGTTGGCTAAGGAATAAAAAAGAAATCATAAGACAGGGACCTTCTGTGTACCATGAAAGGAGACTGAACGCCTTACATTCTCCAACCTACCCACCATGTCTCTAGTCTTGCAGTTGATCCCTTAGTCACATCCCCAAGCGCAGTTTCTATTCAGAAATAAGCCCCCTCCTAGTTTCCTCTCTCTCTGTCGAGTCTCCAGCCTATCCAGCTTGCCGCCTGTTCACATGGCAGGTCTCTCGCCAAACCACGGCAAGGAAATAAAAGTGCCTCGCGCCCCGAAACGCGGCTTCCCCCTCCATAACAACGCGCACGCAGCGGGAACGCCTTGTAACAAGGATCCCGGCTCGGACCGGGATGAGGAAGAAACTGGGAGGGGGAAGAAAGGGGGGGCCCTACGATCCCTTCAGCGCGCCCGCCCCGGCCCATGCAAGAACCCAGGCTGCAGCGTCGCTTGGGGAACGCTCCAGGCCGTTGCAACGGCCGCAACGGGCCTAACGCTCGCCTCCATTTTACTCAGGAGACCCGATCTCGCCCCTCGGGACGGCGGAAGGCCCTGGGCCGAGCCAGGCCGAGTGCTGCCCGGGCCATCCCCAGCGCAGGCCTCTGGCAGCGCCGCACTGGGCCCGCGCAGCCCAGAGCCGGAAGCCGAGCGCGGCTTGGGGGGGGGGAGTTGGAGGGGGAGCCATGGCGGCCACAGTGACCCTCCCTGCCCCGCCGTGGCCCCCTGGCCCGCGCTCCCCTCCCCAAGGCTCCCACCTCCTGGTTGAAGGCGTTCACGGCCTCCATGTTGGCGGCGGCAGCGGCTGATGCAGGCGGGCGCCCCCACGGGGGAGGGAAAGAGGGGAGGGGGAGGACGGGCAGCTCGGTCCCGTTCAGGGGCTGCGCGCGGACATGGCCGTTTGGCGGCGACGGCGGCGCGGCTCGCGCTCTCCCCACTCCCTGGCTCGCGCGCTTGGTGCGGCGTCTCGCTAGCAGGGCCCCGGCACAGTCCGTCTCTCCCAGCGGGATGGCGGAGCCCACGCCGCGCACAGCCCCCGGGGGGCCGGCAGGGCCCCCCGCCCCGGCCCCCCCCAGGGGGGGGGGGGGGGGGGGGGGGGGGGGGGGGAGAGGGGAGGGGAGGGGGGGGGGAGAAAGGAGAGGGAGAGCGCGCGCGGCGCGGGGAGAGAACCACGTGACCCGGGACTAGGTTCCTCCCCGAGCCCCGCCATGTCAGCGCCGGCCCCGCCCCCGGGGAGGGGAAATGGCGGGGATAAAGGCAGCCGGCCCGGTGGCTGGGAGCTGCTATTTGGCTCTGGTGCTGGGCTTGGCGGTGTGCTGCAGTTGGTAGCTGCTTCTCTCAGCTGCTGGGCTGGTAGCGTGGTCAGGGTAGAGCCGTGAGGCCCCGTGGCTCGTTCTGCTGGGGGAGGCTGCGGTTTGTGGGGTGGTGTTGGGGTGGCTGGGGCCTGTCTCCCTGGGGGGGGCGGTTATTTCTGTGGGGCTGGGTGCGTGTCTGGGCTGAGAAGCCACGTAGGGGCTGGAATAAAAGTGGCGTCCGCTTCTATGTTCATAGTTCGAAATTGCGTTTGTTTTTTTTTAACCCCTCAGAATCACGTCTCGCAGGTGGCACAGAGCACACGGTAAACAGAGCATTGAACAGAGCAAAGCCGGTACTGGAGCGTGTTTGGTATCTGCCAATGCCGTTATGGTGGAAGAAACTGCTGCTTGCTTAAACACAAACCAGTAAAACCAGAAGGCTGTTCTCAAAGTGTTTTGCACCAGTGCAGAAGATAGTTAATGCCTACATTCGCATGAACAGTATGTGTGCTGCAGAGTGTACTTTCAAGGGCATTAGCTGGCTGTTGGCATCTGTTTAAAAGGATATTTGTCAAGTGCTATAGTAATGTCTTGGTATTAGTGTTAAATCATAGTAACTTGAGGTTTGCAGAGTGTTGTATCATATGGTGTGTTCAAGATGTTCTTGAACTTAGAATTTCATTGTTTAATACAGTACATCAGTACTTGTTTAATACAGTACATCAGTACTTGTTTAATACAGTACATCAGTACTTGTTTAATACAGTACATCAGTAAGGGAATAAATCATAAAGAGGAGACTTAGGCGCTACAGAAATCTTACATAAGGTGTATTTGGCTTTATTTTGTGTTGAACTATTCCTGGTCTCTGAGTTGTTAATCAATTGCAGATTATTTTCAGGAGTCTCTTCCCTGTCATCAGTATATGGCTGTCCAGCCATTAGCCCTTTTTAACAGCAAATATTTTAGAAGTTCTACTTAGATTATGAAATCCGTAAAGGGGTGTTTGTGTGCAGTTATATGGCTGATAATCGGAGGAATTTTGAAAATAAATAGTTTCTATTGTAAATGGTGAGGTCTTTGAGATGTCATGGCTTTCTATAGCTTGATCTTTGCCCAGACAAAACCCCAAATATAATTCTACCAAGCCAGAGATGGGGAACAGGGGGGAGATAATAATACCCATCTAGTGTCAGTGTCTTTGCTTTTTGTGATTTTTGCCAGTTTCAACATGGTAAATTACTTATATATAGCTTTTATTACTGTACTTGTTCATGTTACTGTCAAAAAAAAAAATCACAAAAGGTCACTTGTTCTGCCACCTGAGAAGTAAGAATAGCAAAGGTAGAATTGGAGTACATGTTGAGAGGTTGAAAAAATGCAAGTTATCTCTGTCTAGTTCTTGCATTAGCTAAAAAGCTTCCCAAGAAGTAATGATTTCTTTGAGGGCTCTAGGCCTAGGGAGAGAGAATGATTTAAACTGGACTTCCTGCCTTGGTGATTAATTTTCAGGTTTGAAACCTAGGTGTTAAATGGTGATGGCTGTTTCTGTAATGTTCAGTACTTGGCATTATCTTCCTTTCAGTATATACTTTATAATACAAATGCAGCTCTCTGAGCACACTGCTAGTAGCTTATATAGAGTACAGAAAGACAAAACATTCCCAGGACAGAGGAAAGGCTGCCAGTGGTTCTGGAAATTTGAGAGTTTTTTTGCCTCTTAAAATTTCTTTATTTATATATTTTCACAGGATGTCCCTACAGGTTTTAGAGGGGACTCCTGAAAACTGAGTGTTAAAATGCTTTCAATTTACTGTATTGCTATTTCTGTATTAGCTATTGCTTTATTATGAATTGTTTTGTTTTTCAATCTGCTTTTGTGGCATATTTCTAATCAGACTTTATGGTTAATTGGATTTTATGTAACTTTCAGGGAACTAAAAATAGTGTAGGTGGGCCCCAGTATTTCAGAATTGTCCAGTACAAGCGCTGGTAGCTGTGGTGCCTTGGTGCCCAATGCGCTCACCATGTTCATGCTTACCTTGCTGTGCTGAGCTCTGTGCCCCTTCACCTGCCAAGCTGCTGTCTGCTGGGGATGCATCTGTGCTCTACTGTGGTCCTGCTTCTATCTTCAGTATAGACAAATCCTTAGGTTGTGTAGAATTATTCCTGGCAACTCTTGTCCATTGAGAGTTAAATCCTGATTCCTCAGGGGATGAATGTTAGGATTTGGGGGTGGGAAAGGGTGAAGTAGGTTAATTACTGCACCTTTAGACTTAAGTCTGGGTTTTACTAGCCTATAGCTTTGTTGTTCAAAGCAGATCTGCTTCATCAAGATAATATGCTCAGTAATTTTGAAGTAACATTTGCCATTACTAGTATTGCACTTTACCTATAGAGAGAGGAGACAAACTGTTAACTTCTTACTGAAAAGCATTTTCTTTTCTCAAGGGACTTTTCTCCATTTTATGTTTGCAGGTACTCGAGCTCACAGCAGGTTTATTATTTATAGGTGCTTTTATAACATTAGGCATTATATAAATATATGGTGTGTGATGCCTAGCATTGTGTTGTACATTTGTGCAGTGTAAAGGATGGTCCTTGCCTCAAAGACCATGCAACCCAGTGTAGCTCATAGGACATTTAATATCATTCTTATTGTTCATGTAATATGTATTTTAAAATATCATTCCATATTTCATACATCTTATGATCAACAGTTTTCACTTGTGTTGGTGCATGGGTTTAGTTTGTTCAGCTTGCTTTTGTTTCTGACAGATGGGCAATAAGTGGCCACAACAATGTATGAAAATTGCTGTTGAGAACAAATAATGGTTACTTGATGTAACGACTCTTTGTACCAGCTGATGAAATACATGTGCAAGTCTTCAAGTTCATTGAAATCTGAAATGGTTTGGAATTCAATGTAGTCTTTGACATTTTTATACATAATGAAATACAATTTTAACTAAATTTCAGTTAGTTTAAGCATTTAAAGAGTTTTACATAATGATACATCTGTCATTTTTTCTTGCAGTAGCAGTCTTAATCTTTGAAGATGTTAGGAATGCTAAATTTTGCTCAGTCTCCTAAATGATTATTAGCATTGTACATCATTATTGACAAAGGAAATGAATGACAAGTCATCCATAAAAATGTCATATTCCCTGTTTGATTCTCTGTGACAGCCTATCAGTGTTTCTCTGACTCATTTGATAAAGATTAGTTATCACTTGCATACTATCACTATCTAATTTACTGGTGTAATTTAATTTATGGGGCAACTTTTTTTCACTGGAATTTCCTGGAATCCTGTTGTGTAGAAAGCAAAACCTGATTGCTCTGCAATGTTTGATATATTGCTGTGGCTTTATATTCTTTATTAAACTAGTGCTGAATGTGTTTACTGTGATTTACAAGTATTTGCAGTATGGTTGGCATTCTGAGTGGCTCTACCTAGCATCATGGGGAGGGATTTTCTTATTATTCTCTAAATAACGGCATCAAATATAGACCACACTAAAATAATACTTGAAATCAATAGGTCTTTGAAGGAAGGGTTTGTCTTTCCCTCACCATACTCTGGCAGGATTAAATTTGGAGGCCTAGTGCCGTGGCTCTGTGCTTGATTTAAACTGGTGCTTATGGATGCTGGTCTGCTCTTTTATTCTTTGTAAGCTCAAGTATTTCTGACAGGCAGACCATAGCAAAACTGTGCTCTGAAAGCCTTTTGGAAACTTCATAGGATTGGGAGTATTTTGCCTGCCGGCTTAAGGGAGTGGGTCAGGTGTAAAAGCTTTGGACGGAGGTAGCTTTCAGTTTTACCTTCCACTGTAAGTACGCAGGTACAGTGTAAGGTTCTGGGTTGTAACCCAGAAAAGCTTTTAAAGTTTAACTGTTGGTCACCTTAGAAGTTGTGTCTTTTATTTTCCAGTTGTTGAGCCATGTAAGTGACCAAAATAAAATCAAGGTGATTCTGCAGGCAGCCTTCTGATGCAGACAGCTGGATCTGGTGTTTGCACTTAAGATGTTCTAGCTGTGAGGCTTTCTCTCATTGAATACCAAGATTTGAGCCCGATGTAAAATACCTCTTCCTGACCGGGGGGTACTTTTGAACTACTAATTGAGGCAAGTTCGAGCAGGGGAAATTTATAGATTTTTATCTGTTGTGAGTGATTAGATTTTTTTATGCTCTGTTATAATGCTACTGCTGTAGACTTGGCTTTAATGTTAAAAAAAAAACTTGAGGTTTTTTCTGCTGTGGCAATATCTAAAGCTATTGTTGATGGATATCTAACAACTGGGGGTGTGGCTTGTCTGTATCTGGTACTTAGTGTAGCTATTTATTTTAATGTTTTGCAGACAGGATGAAGCCTCTGCCTTTAACGAATACCTTGGATAACCATATGGAAATGGGACTGCCCACTAATCCCCTGCCTCCAGTGGGTCTTGAATATCACCCCAGTATTTACAGAGATTCCAAATCATGATAACAATAAGGAGCTCACTTTGCAAGATCTCTGTGCAACTGCTTATTAAGAGAATGGAGGTTTTGCACTCGAAAGCTTATGGGATAGAATATTAACTTGGTAGAAGACAAGCTGCTGTTTAGGTTTTCTGTGTAATCTACACTTGCTTTTGTCAGTAAACACATGAGAACAGGCTTCCTGCTTTGTTACTCCATAGTTATCTTGCCTGTTCTGGTCTGATGTGAAGGCTGGCAAGATTGAGACTAGATGAGTGGTTTTTTTGTAGGTACAAGACTGAAGATCAAAGTATGTTAGGCATTACTTCCTTGTTTGGAAATACGGTGGTACTGCTGTTCCTGCTGTCCATTGAAGGCACAGAGATTGCTAACAGCCATTCAATAAATTATTTTGAAAAAACTGATGCTTAACTCTGGCTTAAGAGATGATGTGGACATAAAGAATTTAGGACACAGCAAGGGAACAGATACAGAAATACATATATATGATGGTTAATGGTCTAGCACATTATGGTGTTTATAACAACAGCTGTTATGAATGTGTTCACATAACATTAAAATTAATTATTCAATACAATAGGAAGCAACTTATTTTGCTGTGGCTTTTTTTTTTTAATTAGGAATCACAAACTACACTTTCAGTGAATCATTTAGTTGGAAAAACCAAACAACCTTGCAATTCTAAGGCAGCCACCATTCTGAGTTTGAGTCAAATTCTAGGCTGGTGTAAGACAATAGTAATAAAAAGTTTGCCACTTGTACAACCTCTCTTTTTGATAACTTTGTGGTCCTAGTTCATTATCCTCTTTCTTCCTAGGTATTTTGAAACAAAGTGTTTAATTTTGGGTTCAATTAAATTTGACTTCAAAGGTTTTTTCCTGCCCCCTCTAAGTGATGCAGGAAGAAGCAAAAAGCTGTTCATGTCCAACTGGAGAGGAACTAAATTTCTTGTTTTCTGTATTTTCTTTTTATTTAGGAGAAGAAAAATCAAATCATGAAGCCAACAGAAGCAGAAAATGCTGTTTATTATGAAACTAGGTTTCGGTTTACTGTTTCTTGTGAGTAAAGTCTGGGAGTGAAGCTTCTTCCTGCGCTTGTATTTTTTTGTAAGATCAGTTCTAGGATCCAACAGGATCAAACCTTGATGTTCTTTTCTAAGCTTTGTGCTTCTGAATTTTACTGAGATAAGGCTTCCACAGGTTTCAGTGATACATTATTGCCAGCCTCAGTTCTTTTGTTCTGTACTTTGTACTCCATTCCTTTACCTTGTGCTGAACCTTCTACTGGCATCAATAGGTCAGAAACATTGTAGGCTTTGTCCTTCGTGATTATTGCAAAACTGATCAAGCTCACTTGAGGTATCAAAGGAGTTTGTCAAACATCTTGCACAGAAACAATAAATAGGCTGAAAGGAATAATAGAGGGCTATCTTCTTCTCTCCCCTTATTATGTAGGGTAAAAAGGGTTCTGGATTTTCAAGTGACTCTTTGTGAAAATCTGTTTGCAGTATATTGTATCATCTGTGTTTATGGTAACCTGTTCAGTTAAAGTGCCTTATTTTACATTGTTTGTCAGGTATTCAAAAAGTATGTTCATTCCTTTTTTTTTCCTCCCCTGTATTGAGCAAGATTGAAAAATCACCAGGAGCTGTAGACATGTGTTTTATTTGCTCTCTAGCTTTTGGAAATTGGCTTTTTTGGTATTTCTTCCTCATGGTGATGAGAGAGGAAGAGTTAATTTTCAACATCAAGAGGTTCACGTAGTGTAGTCATCCTGCAGTCACTGCTTCAGAAGGTGGGACTTTTAAGGCAGCTAAGTGTCATGGGGTGCAATAAAATTCTGAGTGCTAGCAGCGATGATTTACTATGAGATGCAACAAGGTATTTGACTAAGAAGGAATATGTAACTAAACTTCTAAGCATTTCTGTTTTGCAATATACTGGTAAAAAATTCTAGTCAGATTATATTTTGCAGGAGGAAGAAGAAATCCTGTGCAAGAAACAATAATTCTTAGGCTTATGTTTATAAAGTGTAGCAATAGGGAGGTGTCTCAAGTCTTCATGGGAGATGAGTAAACAGATTGCAGAGATTCACTTGATTCTTAGGCACATATTTTCAATAGGGCTTTGTGTTGCTGCTGCAACTCGATAGCACAGTACAGAGGTGACAAATGTCTGGTTCTCTGAAATGCTATTAAAGGGACCTGAGGGATTTGAACACTTTGAGTTGGTACTATCGAGAAGTACCAGTGGCACAGTCCTCAGTTGTGGCATCTATTTGTGGCTTTTCAGGCTTCAGCATGTTGATTTTGGGAATACAGGATGAAGAGGCTTTCTGGGCCCCTAGCTGCAGTAGTTTCCAACTGAGGCAAATGACATCTGATTAAGATGCACCTCAAAGCAGAGATTTGTCTGTCCTTCCCCACTCTACCAATGTATACAAATATATATAATACCTGAAGGGAGCGTACAGAAAGGCTGGAGAGGGACTCTTAACAAGAGTCTCCTTTCAGTGATAGGATGAGGGGAAGTGGTGTTAAACTGAAGGAAAACAGGTTTAGATTGGATTTTAGGAAAAAGCTCTTCAGTAAGAGGGTGGTGAGACTTTGGAATAGATTGCCCAGAAGGGTTGTGAGTGCCCCCTCCCTGAAGATGTTCATGGCCAGGCTGGATGAGGCCCTGAGCAACCTGGTCTAGTTGAGAGGTGTCCCTGACCATGGTGGGGATGTAGGATTAGATGATCTCTAAGGTCCCTTCCAGCCTAAGCCATTCTACGAATATTAGAAGACTGTTTGCACATGTGACAGCTTGAACTTCAGGATGAAGCTTTCACCTTCTTAGATAAAATTTCTTCACATTAAATCTGTAGAATTATAGAATCATAGAAATGTCTGGGTTGGAAGGGACCTCTAGAGGTCATCTAGTCCAACCTTGCTGAGAGCAGGGACATCAACTAGAGCAGGCTGCTCAGAGCCTCATCAAACCTCACCTTGAATGTCTCCAGGGATGGGGCCTCAACCACCTCCCTGGACAACCTGCTCCACTTGTTCTTTGTCCCCTACTATCTCTAGAGCAAATAATTCTTAACAGGCTTTACTCATTAGGCTTAAAGCCGGTTTGGTTGTGTTTTGTGTTTTGGGGTGGTTTTAACCACAGTTGTTCCAGTCCCTGTTGTGGCCAGAAGATGGCACTTATGTACGCACTAAGGAGGAAAGGAGGCTACTTCTTTTTTCAAAAAGGAGCTCTTGAAGGCACAGGATCAGGCTGTCCCCATGTGTTGTAAGACAAACCGGCGGGGAGAGCGACCGGCCTGGCTGAACGGGGAGCTTTTGCTGGGACGCAGACTCTCCTCTTTCTCTTACCACCTTTGGAAGAAGGGGGAGGCTACTCAGGAAGAGTATAGGGATTTAGTTAGGTGGTGTAGAAAGACCATTAGAGGGGCAAAAGCTCAGCTAGAACCCAGTCAGCTAGAACTGGACATTGCTGCAAGAGAAGTTTTTACAAATATTTAAACAACAAAAGAACCAGGGAGAATCCACACCCTTTATGGGATGTGAGGGGGAACATTGTTACCAAGGATGAGGAAAAGGCTGAGGTACTTAATGCCTTCTTTGCCTCAGTCTTTA
>JANHGN010018595.1:0-66593 GCA_024605025.1 Megaceryle maxima
ACAAGCACCCAGACATAACCAGCACTGAGATCATGTCTACCATCAAAGAGGTTTCTCCCTACGGATGTTCACTCAGTCTTCAAAGGAAAGGCTTTTCTCTCACCTCAACATGCAGTGACTGGGGAGAAAATATAAATATACTGAGTTATAAAATATAAATATACTAAATTATAAATATCTCTTTTTTTGGTGCATTTTTTGAGCTGATCAATACCTAGCTCTCAACTATAAAATGTTCATACAGAAAGCCAGTTTTGCCACAAAACTCTTCCAAATGAGTTGGGAAGTTTAGCTATTGCAAGACTAGTGCAACTGGTTATTCAAAGCCTACCTGTTGGCCTGTTAAACTTTCTGGATGCCTCAGACTCCTGGTATTTTGCAATAGAGAAGAACCGGGGCTTCCCTATGTTCTCCCAGTTTCAAAAGTAAGAGAAATATATATTAAAAAATAACCACAAACCTATTTGGAATTTCCTCTATATCTGATTTAGGATATTGATCAAAACTTCACAAAAAATACTACCAGTTATTATTACTTTTTTTCTAGATGAGTACTGCAGGGTTTTGAGAAATTTTTTACTTATAAAAATTTATCACAGGAGTTCCCAACAATTCACAGCCTGATAATACACCTATTCTTTGATTAATATGGCCATTTTCTGGCAAAAAGAAATACCACTCAGGAAAAAAAAAAAAAAAAAAAAAAAAAAAAAAAAAAATCTGAGCAGTTTATTAAATTGACCCCATAACATCAGTCAATGGCCAAGCACTTAATATGCCAATATTCTGAGAATACAAGTTAAGATAACAGAAGATTTTCAGCCTAACACTTAGTATAACAGAATGTTTATGATATTCTTCCTAACAGGTCATTAAAGATGCTATGAAAACCTCTGATGACAAAGTCAGTCAATGTAGGCAGAGAGGTTATAAACACACTAGTCCTTTTCCAGGGTGACAAGGACCTGGAAAAGAGAAAGATTATGAGATGGAAAAATACAAAATACAGTGACTGAAATGATGACAGTTATAAATATTGTGAATTGTATTCTGAGAAAGGCCATGGTGTGTGCCAGCAAACAGAATTGCTGGCTATCAAAAACTCAGAGGGTGAGGAGAGAGGGGAGGGAAGAAAAAAGAGGTGTATAGTCATAAACTGCCTAGTGAGAACTTTTCTCATACTTTGCTGGTCTGACAGAAATGTTTGGGCTATGTCTAATGGCAGCTTTTTTCACAGCTCAGCAGGCATCAGGTTTCCCATCATATTTGAGTTTTTCTAGTTTTCACAGTGATGCTTGGAATTGACAAGTCACAAGAAGAAAAAGAAGCTGATTTTGACTCATCTGCTCCTCCAAAATCCAGTCAATGAACATTTGTTGGGTTATTTGTTGATAGTCAGGACTATGGAAAAACAAATTTATTGCCACTGATAATGTGTGCACTTAGGTAAAAAGCATATAAGAAGGGAGCTATGAATAACTCTCACCATCAACTTTCTTTTACTGTGATACTGTGATAAGAAGGAAAATGGGCTGGAAGAGTAAAGATTAGAGAACTTCTGGAAACAGTGGTGTAGAAGAAAAAAGCTGTAATAATTACTCCCCTGCTACTTTCATAGTACTTTTGTATCAGAAAAGAAACTATAGGATTATATAAAATAAAGCTACTAACAGTGTGATAAAATTTCTTGTCAATTTATCAAACTATTGGTGCTAGTTCTCCCCTCATATTTGTACATCTGCTGTATTTTCTTCAAGTGACATTGTTATACACCAGCTCTATTTTCACAAAGTTTTCTAAGATTTCCACATGAAAAATAACTCTTTTTCTCAATTTCTCTAACACACACAAAATACAGCTATTACACTGCTTAAAATTGATAATAATGTATTAAACATAATAAGTAAAAAATCACAGTGTCTTTTGTGGAATTTGTTTTTAATAGCTCTGATTCATGAGATTTAGATGAATGAATGTCATTAATGGCAAGTTTTTTAACTAAACCCAAGAACTGTTGATTGACAAAATCTTGAATAAAATATTTAGTGTGAAGTGGTCAAATAAGCAATCTTGTTGTTGGAGTATGTTAAAGAAGAAGTAGTAGGTTTTTTTCTTTGTTTTAATTCAATCTTTATCATCAGAAAACAAAACAAAACAAAACAAAAAATGAAACAAAACATACCCCACCCCACTAACAACTCTTGTCCACAATAGGTATTACATAAGACTTTATGGAAAAAAAGTTATTTTAAGTATATGACTGGAATTAATTTGTTTATGATAGGGAGAGAATGAAGACTATGAGAGAATGGAGGTGTTAGCAGAGGTGGAAGGATGGAGAAATTATCAGTGTTAAAATCTTAAAACTATCAGTGAGGGCTAAAATCTTATTTATTTGCTCTCACAGATGATGAAAATATAACAAATAAATAATCTAATATGCCAAACACAAAAGAATTTTTAACTAAAAGTGGTGTAGACCCAAAATATTTGATTGATTAAACCCGACTCTCAAATCTGACAATTAACTGTCTAAACCATGTCAAAGTTTAAATATGACAAAAGATTGACCAGAACAAATAGAATGATACCCATGCAGTAAAATAAATAAATAAATAAATAAACCAAACAAAAATAAAACAAACCAAAACAAAGCAACAAGAAGAAAAAAAATGCCCACAGTGAAACAAACACAAAAAAACCCCAAAGCAAACACATAGTATGGTACTGAAAGAGCTATGCACAGAGAAACAATGGGACATCTGGTCTTCAGGGAGCATAAATCAAATCAACATTAATGTAGCATGCAAATTCATGCCAGCTGAATATCTGACCCCAGCTTTGGTTTGGGTTTCCCCCCTCCCCCCCTTATTGTTGTGACTATATGTCTCTATTTTGAAAATAACTGATATTTCTTCCATTAAAAAATGCATTGTGGTTTGGATGACTTCTCTGACAGTGACACATTGAGGACATTAATCTAGGATTGGGTTTGTGGTTTTTTTCTTCTAGAGGTCTCTGTGGTAAGTAACAGCAGGTTTTCTGCTAAATGTCCTAATGGTGAACAATACAAGTCCACTTACAAAGGCTCAGAATAAATAAATGAACCAGCTATTATTCAATATAGCAAGGAATCAGAGAATCACAGAATATCAGGGGCTGGAAGGGACCTCGAAAGATCATCCAGTCCAACCCCCAGGCCAGAGCAGGATCACCTAGACCAGATCACACAGGAACGCGTCCAGGCGGGTTTTGAGTATTTCCAGAGAGGGAGACTCCACAACTCCCCTGGGCAGCCTGTTCCAGTGCTCTGTCACACTCACGGTGAAAAGGAAATAGAGTACTATCCTAAAAGTAGCATGGCTGACATATCTTTGTGTGTTACAATGAATTACTGAAACTACATATAAAGAACTGAATTATCTACATTATTAGAAGAAGAATTTCATAAAAAGGTTGAAACATCCACAGGAACAGTGGAAATAGTTTACTGGGCTTTTTTTTTTTTTTTACTTTTTTTTTTTAGTTAACATCCTTCAAAGTGAACAGCTCATCAAGACTGAAATGCTTGAGTATTAAACAGCGAGTCATTGTGTGTTAAAGAACATACATGCCTTTTTAATTTCCATGTGAAGCCTTTTTAAAGTTTTTATATTAATGGGGAATTGACATCAATAGTGCCAATATTCTGTTCACTATATTTGTAAAGTATACATTACATTTGTCAATTGTGTATAGTGTGGAAAACAACTGAAGTGAAATCTTTAAACCAAGTTTCTATGACATTTTTAATAATGATTAGTATGCACCCTGGATGGCTAAAAAATTGAATACTATGTCTCAAAATATAATCTTTGCCTCTGTTAGGGTCTAATAAATTGTTGGACTAATACAAAAGTTCTTTAAAATCAATTATAAGCTTACCAATAACTCTGAGTTTGCACCAGTTAACAGAAGTCTGAAAGCTGTAATAATATGACAAGTAGAGAGAGAAAAAAACATTACCTTGCAAAGATCAATAAGATAAAAAATATTAATTGAAATTATTTTTTGTTGAGTTTCTAGAGGTAGATACATTGCACAACTCTGTATACGAACCATTTTAAGCAATTATTAGTGTTTGCATAATTTTGGGGGGCGTATTGCATGTGTGAATGACACTTAATCTGACCAAGATCTTAGAGGACAGTCTATACGTACTTGTTTGCTATTGTTCAGATGACTTACTAAAGAAAATCGACTAGTTCAGATTTCTCTTCTCTGTGGGAAATGGGATGGGATCATAAGAAAGAAAGATTACATTAATCTCCCATGTGTTTTCTCTATGTAAAATAAAAAATAATATTCATTAACTTCACAAAATGCTGGAAGATATATAATAGCTAGCTACAGTTATTATTATCATCAGCCTATAGGGAGTGCATAACATAGTTATGTTATAGCTTATGCATAGTGCCTGAAACATAGTTGTGCCCCATGCTCTGTAATGCCAAAAATATCTGCAGTAGGTTCGGTCTACGACTTGCTGCTACTTTTTTGCTCCATTCATTGATTCTGGACATTTGATCATATCAAATGCAGTATCATTGATATGATCTACAGAATATCTTGGTCGTGGCAGATCATAAAGCAATGGTTCATTTTATTGCTTGCATTGCAAAGTTACTTACCATGGTACAAATAAAGAGGCAGTCATGAATTTTACTATATGGGCTTTAGTTATCATTGTTATTAAGCTATTTTTATATTTTAAATACTGTCAAATGAATTAATTTCATAAATCAGGTTCTGTATTCTATTTTTAAAAAATCTTTTCTTTAAAATATGGGGTTTTTTTAAAGTTGCTCTGGGATTTTGAAATGAAAGCAAACAAACAAAAAAAAGAGTAAGGCAGAATAATTTTGATTTCAATAGTGCATGTGTGAGAAAGTCTCAGTTTGTAGTTTCTACATTCACAGTAAGGATGGTACAAATCTCCATGGAAAAAAGATCTGCAGCTGAACCATGAAATAATACCATTTTTTCCAGTTTTAAAAATCATAAAATAAAACATCATGATCTATGAAAAAATGGGAAGAGTTAATATTAGTCCTTTGTTTCAAAAAAGTTTAAAGATTAACACCAAGTGATCTATGGAATACTAAAATAACATATTTCTAATATGATATTTTACGTGCCATCCTACCTGTTCTTTTATATAGTCTGAGATTCACATATAGAAATTAGGATCACAGAAGATGGCTAGATTAGATGATCTAGTACAATTCTCTAAATACATAGTATTTGTCTGGTTGTGAGTTTAATTACGTAATCTGGTTGGAATGGGCCACTCTAGAGACATCTGTGTATGCCTAACTGTAGTACAGATGTTTCAGTATGTAGACGATTCTTCATTCCCACAGTAGTTAGTTTATGTCACTGTGATTCTGAAAGAGCAACCAGAAGGAAAATATGATACGTGTCATAGGGTGTGAACATTGGTAAAGTGTAACAGTAAGTTGAGCAACTATTTCAAAAGGGTACTGTAAGTTTTCTGAGTATGTTATTTCTAGAGCTGTGTGCACCTGGTAATTTAGAGTGATGAAGAGTTCAATACACCCTTGTCCCTGCTGATATTTCTCTATCATGAAGTGTGAGACTAGATCCCAGTGGAGTATATATAATAATTAGACCTACACTTTCCAAACTGTCTGCTTGATTTGCTTGTAGGTTAAAGGGCACAGTCTGAAACTCTGTTCTGTTAAAAACATATTAAATATGATATTAGTGGCCTAAAGGTATATACTTCCCTGGAGACTCCCACTTTTAATAACCTCCAGGATAATAGATAAAGTAGAGGGCAGTAATCATTACTGAAATGGATTTTCTGGCAGAATTAGACATCACCTCCAGGAATCAATAATCATTTTAAGCTAACAGGGTGATTAAATGACCTTCTTTTTATTTTCCTTCATGTCGAGTTGCTTTTTATCTTGATTTAGAGCCACACAGCCAGAACAAAGATAAACAGAGGACTGGCAGCATTGCAGAATCACAGTGAGGCCTATCGCTTATAAAAGTAAAAGTATTTTACTTTAATTAATGCCTTTGCTGCCCAATCTGCAACTTCTGAAGAATTAACCTAAAAATTCTAGATGCAGAATATATTAATGGATTATACCTCAGGACAGTTCTTGTTTTTAACATACTTGCACCATTAGCTTTGCTGCAGCAGGTGCTATATTTTTATATTTAATAATTTATTGCTCTGGAGCTTGCTTGAGGATATCTGTTGAATGATACACTTTCATTAATCCTTTCAGACCATATGGTCTTCCACATCCTCCTGTTTTCTGTGAAGGAGTATTGGATGAATACATTTCTTTTTTTTTCCTCCTGAAGGAGATAGATTGAGAAGCAGCTAACTTCAGTGTGTGATAGTGTTGATGAGTTACAGCTAACCAGATAAGACTGTTGAAAAGTGGACTTTAAATTCTTGTGAGATTTAGTTTCACTTCTTGAAATGCAAAGATTTGTGGTATTTTTTCATATCTTTTAAAACATACTCTGGTTTTCTGTGGTTTTATTTTTCATTTTCAGTACAGGATGAGAAAGGGTTTTAAGTGTAATCAAAAGATTAGAAGGCTGCATGATCAGTTTATACAAAATAATGTATAGAATAGAAAAGTCTAGGACGACACAGAAAATGTCAGAAAAATAACTGTCTTGTCTGTATCAGTTTGAACTACTGAAGAGAAGGATATGCTAATCACATATAATATAGTGCATAATCTATAAGGACAGTGGTGCTTGAAGAGTCCATTACCCTCTCCATTTAAAGAAGTGTTTGAGGCTGATTCTTTGAACACCGTTAAATCTTCATTGTTGGTTTGTTGTTTGTTTGTTTGTTTTCCTGTTTGTTTGTTTGGGGGTTTTTGTGTGTTGGTTTTGGTTTTGGTTTTGTTTTTCAGAAGATTATCCACAGAGCTAGAAAAGCACCTGCTTTTGTCCTGCGAATTTGTGGTCAGGTTTCACTGGAAGAGCAAATGTATCCATTTTAAGAATGTTTTTCATATCTCGCTTTGTTTTTAGAAAAAATGTGGGTGTAATTCAAACATCTATTCCAGGACCCTACAGATGTGATCCAACACCAAACACCAAAGCATCATGCCCTTTGCAGGGAGGGGTTGCTACTGATGAGGCAACTTCAGAAGAAAGAGAACATGGATGAGTGACTTTGCTCTCCCTCATTCACTCACTCTCCAAGCTCCCATTTACTCTTACAAACTCTTGCAATGCCTTTCAGTCTCTGACTCCACTGCATGTCTCCTATGACTGTGTCAGATGTCATGAGAGCTCCCTAAACTCCAGATAATGCTCTGAGGTAGAGGATTAAGACAAGGTAGACTTGTCACCCAAAGGTAGGAATTAGCATCTTATTTTTGCCAGTAGAAGCTTACCCTGGGACAGGCTGATTAAATTTGTCCTTCTGCCAGATGAGAAACTCTTAAGAGTGTTGGAGGGCTTTGGACTATGATGTACAGTAGATGGCTATGATAGCAGCAGCACAATGGTTGCTTCCTTTCATTTTTTTCTTTCACAGAAAAACATTCTAAAGATGTAACTAGCTTTATTACATGTCAAGATTCATGCACCAGAAATCCCAGGATTATATTTGCAGCACATAATTTCAAATCCACTCCTTTTTTTGCCTATTTGTAAACATTCTTGTCAATTTAGTCCATCTCGGCAGTGTATTCTGATGAAATACTGATGAAAATAATTATTTCATTATTATGAAAAAAACCCCAATAGTTACATGGCTTCATATAGCTTAATTTAGATATCATAGCTAACCATTGAAGATACTCTCATAATCAATAAAGAGAAACAGGCCCACTCATTAGAGTGGGAAGAGTTCAACCATTGACCATGGAGGCAGTCCAGATTTTAAGTGCAAACTAAATATCAGTTTTAGAGAACCAAAGTCATGTGAGAAGAATTCTGACCTGTGGATGTCCATATAGTCCATTCAGGACATTTTGTTTACATATCAAGAACATGAATCCTGAAAGCTTCCTTTCAAATCCCATACCTAATTTCTAAATAACCCCAAAATTTTATTATTGAGCAACAAACTTTTATAAGGTTAGGAAGTTTAACTGGAAAGTTATGAGAGCCATGCATCTAAATACATATAAATATACCATTCGTGTCTAAAAGATTTCAATAGGCAAGGATTCTTGTGGTTCCAAAGAAACAAGTCTGCCCAATAAATTATACAGATACCTTAAGTTGCTAACCCTGTTAGAAGTAGCTAGTGATTAGGCACAGGTTTTTATTCTAATGAGATAAAGTCATGTTGAAAGTATTTTATTTGACCCCCCTCACACACATATTTTGAACAAAATTTTAAAAAGAGATCAGTAGCCATTAGTCCATTAAATTAATGGGTGACCACAATATCGAGTGGAAGTTATTTTCCATCTTTTACATGTTAAAGCTTCACAGAATCACAGAATTGCTCAGGTTGGAAAAGACCTTCAAGATCATCAAGTCCAACCTCAATGCAACCCTACTACTTTAACTCTAAAAACCCACCTCTAAACCACGTCCCCAAACACCACATCCAAATGATTTTTAAACACATTCAGGGATAGTGACTCAACCACTTCCCTGGGAAGCCTGTTCCAGTGCTTAACAATTCTTTCTGTAAAGAAGTTTTTCCTGATATCCAACCTAAACCTACCCTGGCACAACTTGAGGCCATTTGCCCTTGTTCTGTCACCTGTCACCAGTGAGAAGACACCAACCCTGCTCTCGCTACAACCTCCTTTCAAGTATTTGTTGAGAGCAAGGAAGTCTCCCCTCAGCCTCCTCTTCCCCAGACTAAACAGCCCCAGCTCCCTCAGTCCGTCCTCATGGGGTATGATTTCCAAACCCTTCAGCAGCCTTGTTGCCCTCCTTTGGACCTGCTCCAGAACCTCAATGTTCTTTTTGTATTGAGGTGCTCGAAACTGAACACAGAACTTGAGGTGAGCCTCACCAGTACCAAGCACAGGGGCAGGATTAATTCCCTAATCCTGATGGTCACACAATTTCTGATACAAGCCAGGATGCCATTGGCCTTCTTGGCCACCTGGGCACACTGCTGGCTCATATTCAACCACCTGTCAATCAATACACCAAGGTCCTTTTTTACCAGGTAGCTTTCCAGACAGTCTTCCCCAAGCCTGTAGCATTGCCTGGGGTTGTTGTGACCAAAATGCAGGCCCCGGACACTTGGCCCTATTGAAACTCATACTATTAGCCCTGGCCCATCAATCCAGTCTATCCAGGTCCCTCTATAGAGCCTTATTACCCTCCAGCAGATCAATACCCCCTCCCAACTTGGTGTCATATGCAAATGTACTGAGGGTGCGTTTAATCCCCTCATCAAGATCATTGATAAAGATGTTAAACAGGAGCGGCCCCAGTACTGAACCCTGGAGGACACTACTCGTGTCTGGATGACAGATGGATTTAACTCCATTGACCACAACTCTTTGGGCCTGTCCATCCAGCCAGTGTTTCACCTAGCATATGCCCATCCAAGCCGTGGGCAACCATCTTATCCATGAGGATATTGTGGGGGACAGTGTCAAAGGCTTTACTGAAGTCCAGGTAGACTACATCAACAGCCCTTTCCTCACCCACTAAGCAGGCCACCTTGTTATAGAAAGAGAACAGGTTTGTCAGGCATGATCTGCCTTTCATGTGCCCATGCTGACTGGGCCTGATATCCTGGTTGACCTTTAATTGCTCCATGATGGCTCTTGACATTATCTCTTCCATAACTTTCCCTGGCACCGAGGTGAGACCGACAGGTCTGTAGCTACTGGGATCTTCTATCCAGCCCTTCCTGAAGATGGGCATCACATTTGCCATCCTTCAGTCCACTGGGACATCCCCGGTTATCCAGGACTGATGAAGGATGATGGAGAGTGGCTTGGCAACCATATCTGCCAACTCCCTCAGCACACTAGGGTGTAATCCATCTGGCTCCATAGACCTGTGAGTGTCTAGCTTATGAAGCAGGTGCATAACACTTCAAGAGCCTTCTGTCACTGCCTCATCTGTAGAGGCATGTGTGCAGCTTCTTACAATATATTAGCCAAAGGAAATTACCTTTATTTAATATGGAATCATAGAATCAACATACACTACTCCCTCAACAAAGTTCAGAGAGGTTGCTTCTGATCTCCATTATCACTCCTACATTAATTATGCTTATCAGGCAACAACCATGTATGAGGTGGACAACTAGAGAGCCAAAGCCAGTCCTCTGGCTGTGAACCAAGAGTATCAATACAGTGCCAGGAAAAGCCTTGAAGACCTTCCTACAGGAAACAAATTATGGTTAATGCCCAACAAAGTTATTTATTTTGATATCTGATTAGCTCAGTAGGAAGGTAAAGTTTGTGAATTAAAGAAGAATCAAGACATGTTATAAAATCTACCCTATTTGTGAATATACACAAATGCTGGAAATAAACAAGCTAACTGATCAGTATTCATGTACTTTCAGAAGGACTGAGAACTGAACATTATCTCACAGACTAGGTATCATAGATTATATATTACAGAGATTGATCTATAGAAGTGGAAGTGGGGACAGCAGTAGAAAGAAGAAATCCTTAATTTCTTCGGTGAACTTCTTCACCTCTTCATAACAATGCCCCTCAATTTTCAAGGAAGTGAAAACCTTACATGAGGAAAAAGTAAATTGTGAATATCCATTACCAGCTGCTTACTGTAATATATATTGATTTTATTATTTTTGCTTGTTTTTCTGGAGGCCTTTTAGAGTACTTGTTTTATTGTGAAAATTGGAGGCTGACCTCCAACAATAGCCAGGAACTACAGGACTAAAAAAAAAAAATATATATATATATAACAAATATTCAGTGTTAATATTTTAAGCACTTCAAGATAAGAAAGAGAAAAAAACTAGCCATGTGGGTATCACCCAAATAAAGTAATAAAAGCCATCACAGTGAAGCACACCACCCAATAATTATCCCTGAAGAGAGTTCTATATTTGACGCTTGAAATAGTCTAAATGATAATCATTAAATAATAATCATAATAACTTTCATAGTTAGATAACACTGACCTGGCTCCTTAGCTCCTCAGCCAGTACCAGTCAGCTCCATTCTTCTAACTGGGCGAGATGCTCCCAGCTCCACTCCCAGATGCTCTACTGCTTCACAGTCCAGGATAAGCATGATTTGTCTGGCTGATGTGCATTACCTGACTATGCAATACCTTTAAAAGAAAGAAAGAATGTGATTAATTTTGGAAAGCAAATATTCCAGATGACATGTAACATAAGTTCATGTTTGATGGAAACACAGGCTGATTAGGAAAAAATCGCAAGTGTTTTCATGCAAATAAATCACAAGTGATGCAAGTTATTCTTGAGTTTTCTTTCTCTTAGTATTTATTTATTATTTCTCTTTACCTGAATGTATTAACTTCTGTTTTCCATAGGAACATTACAGTATAGATACTGGATGAAATTAACAGGAAATGTGAAAATTATGTTCTGTATTTTCAATAATTAATCTATGGATTTATTGCTGTTAATGTTAATTCCAAGACTGGAAGCTGGCTGACTTGAACAAATAGATTTAAATGCCTTTGGAACTTAGAGGAAGCTATTATTTATGGAGATTAGCTCTGCTTTCTAACCCTTTTTTTTCCCCCTATTTTCCCTAAGGAAACAGAATCTATACTTCCTGTGGTAACTTGAGGAATAAAGTTACATTTATGACAAGTGTATTTTTTGCAAGTATATGAGTGAAGTGCATGTTCTGTGCTGTTTATAATATTAAAAATAAGTAGTATGGCAGTTCAGGAACTTAAAATTGTAACATTCTATGTGAAAGAATTAAGTAGGCTAATGAGACAATAAAGATTTTATTCAAAATAAAAAAAAAATTAAAAGTGCTTAGGAAGTCATGGAAGAAATAAAGAACATTTCATCTCTAGCTCAGGTTATTGCATCTTTAACAAAAAAAATATGGTCATTGCTAACAAAAAAATCAAACATACTTAGATGTGGTTTTTTTACGTCTCAATATTATCTTAAAAATAAACAAATAAAAAGGGAAAAAAAAAAAAGATACAAGGCTTATCTTAATTTGGTTGATGCTCATATAAAACCTATCAATTTTCCATACAGCTATCTTCACACTATTTTGTTACAAATTGTGAGAAATAACACTGAATTAAATGAAATAGAGATTTTATATAACCTTACAATCTTTTCTTAAACAAAACTGATGAATGGCATTCATAGATCTGCATCCCTTATTAATAAAGAATAAAATAATTACTTTCTGATTGGAGCAAAGTCATGAATCTTATCTCAGTGTGAGTGTAATATGTATTATAATTTAATTCAAATATGTGTGTCGTCGTTTTTAGAATGCTTTTATTTTTTACTATAAAAGTAATTGTAAAGTGTTTTTTTTGTCCTCTAATTCTTTTTAAAAAATATGTTTATTTTCAATTTTCTTTCATTGCACAGAGCACAACTCCTCAATATTAAACAGACATTATATAATAGCTATTTAGAGAACTAATATAGTCAATTAGTATTTTAAAGCAGTTTAATGCACAGATTTTATAGGAATGTAAATGCAATGGTATAAGTTGAAAGAGAGAGATGCTTTGTATAAATATGTTATGCATTATTTGGATAACTGTGACTTCAGCTGAACTGCAGTGGAGTATGCTATAAACACAGCTCCAAAAGGTAGGAAGACATGTGTCTGGCAATAAGACAGAAGCTCTATTAGGCATTTGTCCAAATCTTCTCAGATTCCAAGAAAAGAGATAGATCTTACTAACGGAAACATTATTCATTGTCATTATACTGTTCTACATTTCTGCATTTAAGCAAACACCTGTGGGCCTAAATTCAGAAGCACAACTCAGTATGAACCATAAGGCTTAGCCGTGACTTTTGTTCCTTATTTGGCTGCCATATGATGAATATAGACTACAAAAATACCTTTTTGCTAGCATTTCCTGATTCCTGATTCAGTTCAGTTCAAGAAACAAGGACTGTTCTGAAATGAAATTTAATGATGGCAAAATGTGGACTAAGTCTTCCACAAAGTTTCAACCTGGCATTTAGAGAAAATAATGTTCTTTTAAAGTATGCATAGAATATCTTCTTCCTTGCAAAACTGAATGAAACGAAAAGACATACAGCTCTAAGAAAGTTCAGTATAAACTTGTCACTTTTTGCTTTCGTAATATGTAGACACAAAATTATTCTCTAAAAATCTCAAACATCATGAAAATTTGAAAGAGAAAGTTTTCCTACTTCCAGTGTTTACAATTTTATTTTATTTTATTTTAATTGAATGTGGTTTAATCATAATATCCAAAGAGAAGATTTTGTCAACATAGTAAAAATTAGGAATTATTAATCTTAAAATCAGAACTAGCATTAATAATTTGTATCAGCATTAGCAATTTATGTCAGATTAGGATGCAATGTATCAACAGTATTTTCCTTCCTTAACTTCAATAGAAATAAATTAAATGTATATCGGGATACAAAAGCATTGTTATGGTAATTGCACAGAAATATGAATACAGAAACATGATAGGGGCCCCTCTGGGATTTTCAGATACACTATGACAGAAACTACGTCTGCAACTCTATGGTCACCCATCCTGATTTAGCAACTAAATACTTTACAGTCTCTCTGATCTCCTTTTTGCAGTTATTACCTCCATTTCTGTCGGGCTTGTATCCAAATCCTGACATAATTTAATTTCTCACAACCAAATTCATAATAGCACTAAGAACTGCTGGCATGCACATATTGGCAGATCTGTAACTTCAGATATATTGCTTTCTTTCCAGAATGATTTAGACCCTCCTTCTCCACTTCATACCTCTACACCACCTGGTGTAAAAGCAAAATAACAATCTCCCAATAGCCTGCAAAGAATGGCAAATCTCCCTGATTCTCATCCATCCCATTCACATGACACTCTCCTACCACCAGCCTGCCCTCATCGGCTGTTTGCACTAATACGTTAGATAGAAATGTGAAGCAGAAGGTGGGCAGGGCAAACATTTGAAGGAAAAGAATCCTGTCAGCTGCCTCTGAAAAATTCAATAGAGCTTTTTTTCTGAGAGCAATAGAGGCTTGAAAATTCATTCTGTTCTCTGCTGTCACTTGGAAATGGTGCCGTCAAAGTTTTTGTTATAGCAGTGACAATTTCTGAGTTGTCTGTGTTGACACAACCCTCACACTGTCCTTGGCTAGGTGAGTCTGGCTCTCAGCTCTGATGAAAGGAAATGAAGTTCCAAACCGTTTATTTCTCATTCTATGAATGACAAAAAGCTGCAGCCTGCTTAAAACTGTGATGGGCTTAGTAAAGTCAGGAATTATTTTACTGTCAAGATATGAGTGAGATATAAAATGTTTCTGTGCTCAATAGTAAAATGGATAAGCTAGCATTATGATAACCCCTAAGAAATGTTATATAAATGTTGTCTCTTTCTCAGCAGTGTTGTTTCGATTGTTTTCTTCTTATGGATGAACATTTACCACAATTAGATTTTTTTTTTTTTTTTTTAACATGAACACACCAGTTCTGCTGTAATTTTTGTAAAGGTTTTCCCTAAGCCAGCTGGTTAGTGGGTGTGAGACATGGACAGCAAGCAGAGAAATATACTAGTGTGATGGTGATATTCTGTTGAAATGTAAGTGAAAGAAGTTCAAGTTTCTGCTTTGTTTATTTCTCTCAGTGGCAGGTGACTGCTTAACCCCTAAGTCACTGTGATGTGGGTATCTCTCATATTGGACCCTTTCCTTTTGTGTAAGTAAACATTCAGTAGCACAGAGGCATGGACAGCTATCTTCAGATGAATGCTTCTACCATCAGATTGTAGTCAGTACCAAGGCCTTAACCATAACTATTAAAAATTCTACAAATGGTCTGTGTTTTATCTCAGGATGGAATTGGCAGGGGCAATAATCCAAAAGGCCTGCAAGATAACCCTATCAGCCAAATTTAAGAACATACATTTCTTCAACATACTGATACTCAGTCTCCAGCTAGTTTACTCTGAGTACTTCTTTGTAGCATTTGGCTGATAAAGAGAATTCTAAATTTCTACTGTAGGAAGAAGAAAAGAATAAAAAAAAGTAAAAATGTGTCAGCAGCCCTAATTAATGCTTATTGCACAAGATCTGCCAACCTGCTTTGCATAGGCAGTTAATAAAAAAAGGCAGGGAGCCGAAGGAATAGTCCATGCTCATTTATCCATCAAAGCTGAGCCAAACTAAGAGTAGCTGGCATTGAGTTTGAAGAGCATAGCATCTTAATTGCTTATCAGGATGAGAAAGGTGAGTGGCTAAGCATTGCCAGTGAGAATTCAGTCTGTTCCCTCAGGAATCTGGCTGTTTTCTTTGGTTGCATTTTTTATTTTAAACATCATTGATGTATTTTTATAAGGTTAGCAGATTGCAGTTAGCAAACTGTTGAATTCAATTTATTTTTGTTTTTATGATAGAACTTGATCCTCTGAGAATTCTTTTCATAGGGTTTCCCCTCTTCTTTTCCAGTGACTGGCAGCAGGGACACTTTGTTGAATGACCTTTTCTATTTAGCCGGGTTGGGAGTATACTTAGTTACTAGAGACAGGTCTTGTTTCATTTTTCCTGATACAGTTCTACTGTAAAGTTAAAATTCAATAGCTGAATTAATCTTTGTTTTGAGATTTTAATTTTGTTTGCAGTAACAGTCTTCCTCCTCATCTTGCTACGGCTAGATATTTACAGTGCCCACAGCTTCTAACTCAGTCAAAATGCTTTTTCAAATCAATGAGTTTTACTTGAATGAGTAACACTATGAAAAGACATTTAAGACTTACGTGTAGTCAGCACATCCTGAATATTTGAGTTATGATACTTTGTTATAAATGGGTATATATCCTATGCTTTTAAATAAATGTTTCAACTGTAATCAGAGCAGTTTTATTACACCATGATCATTGCTATTTCAAAATCACACCTTCATGTACTGGTGTACAGGTAATCTTTCGTCCAGAAGTTAAAGCTTCTGTATCTTTAGGAGATCAGTGAGATCTACCAGTATGGAATATCTCTTCAAAATAACACTACTCTGCAAGCTTTGCATTCTGATGATACCTTGGCATGTATACTCCTGAGCGGAGCTGCTAAGCCACTTAAGGCAGGTGGTTCCTACTTCGTGTTTTCTAGAAACATTAATTATTTTCCCCTTTCTTAAGTATCATTGCTTGGAAGAGGGATTTTTAATTTATTTTTTTATTCTATTTTTCTTACCTGACAGGTGTTCATTCCAGGGACAAGTGTGTATGTCCGGGTATGGGGGAGATTAAGATGTCTAAACACTATCATCTAGTGTGACTTGGATGCTTCAGCTATCAGCAACATAAACTATGCTGTCTAAAATAGTACAGAACAGCTATGTTTGGGCACATAAATTTCTCAGTGCCACAGACATGGATGCTGTTGGTTTCTTAGTCGGTAGAGTGCATAGTTTAATTACGTGTTCACTAGGTGAACATTTCTGGTAATGTCTACTGCTTTCATGCCTGTGTTCCCACCACCTAGTGCTGATAAGGAGGTAGTATTAGCTGTACAGGTCCCAGTGAAGGTTTGTGTTTACTCCCCCAATATTTTGTACTGAATGTGCCAGCACCATTCAGAAACATAATCTCACTATGCATATGGAACGCCCTTTATTTGTGTGTTGTTTCAAAACATCATGTGCTAGTGAACCTGTGTGAAGAGCCTGGCTTCATGAATCTATAAGAAATGAACAGTCTTAAATGATATGTTCTGGATCATTTAGCAGAATACTCATCAGCTTCCTAACACTTTTGCTCATCTAAGAGGGTTTTGCCTATCAGCTCTAAAGCTGATCTTCAGCTGGTAGAATTTATGAAGTAAAACCCTATATGTACTGATTGCTTGTCATCCATTTTACTGCTGTCAGTTTTTCCTGAGCCCAGATTTATGATGCACCTGAAAAGGTACAAGTCTGCCAAATAAAGTAGTGTCCACTTGGATGTCATGAGCTGGCTGATGCAGCCTTTTCTTTATTTCTGAAATGTTTTTTATATTACTGTAACCAATACATTAAAATTTTCTTTTATACTTCTCCCATGAATTCATAAAATTTTGGAAAAGGTGCTTTGAAAAAATGTTGTCACAGATCAGGCTGTTGTTTGATTAATATTATGTCATGACTTTATGAAAAGTTCAAGACAAATTTAGAGGCTTTATATTTTGTAAGACATATTCAGGAAATACTTTTTAATGTGTGTCTCTAATTACATCATGAAAACGTTGCTGTTAGAAAGGTGTGTAACCTGAAAGATACATACAACTTAAAATATTAAAGTATGGCAATACCTTTGAAATGTGGAAAATGTACTGAATTGCAGTTCAGTGCAGGTATGGTTTGATACATGTAAAAATTAAAATGAGAGAGAGAAATCTTGAACACAAAGAGAAAACATAATTCAGGTAAAAAAGCACCAGCAATAAAGTGCATAGGTGCACTGATTGCTGAAGTAATTTTAGGTCCTATTCTGAATGCTGGCACCCATACAATGGATAGATGCTGAGCTGAATTGTGCCTTTGTTTTTTACAGCCCATATATATATCAAGGAGCTTAACTGTCAGGTTGCTTTGACGCCAGTAAGGTAATAAGGAATATGCTTTACTGTTTTACTTTTCTGATTTAGTAATGTTACTTCTGGCTTTAAAATGAAGAATTTTAACTTTTGCGTTTATACATTAAACTTGCATGTTTTTGACTTGAAATTTCAGCATTTTTTTTAAGACTGAAATTGGGGACAAATATGACACACTTTCTTTCTGCAGGAACAAAGGATGTACATGCACTGAAACATCCCAACGAAGTCTCAGAAGGACACAGCTGAGATGAAGCTAGCATAAGTATGCTTCCTGTTTTGCTACAGAGGTCAGTTTAAGGACAAAGCAACAGTTTACAAAGCAACATTTCCCCAGAAAGACATTGTCTAATCTGGTGAAAAAAGACATCTTGCAGCTCTCATTGCTCCCTGGTAAATTATACACAGCCAGGTGCAGGCCGGAACAGTTGCAACAGTCCTAGTGACTGCTGAATTAAATCTTTTGCTAGGATCTATGACAAATTGCTCTCAGCTATAATTTCTTGACTTGGACTGAACAATCTTTGAAACCAGAAGTCAATCAGAAGTAGAGCTTTCATGTCTTTTGCTTTTCATTTGCCTATGTTTTGATCCTATGTTAAATGTCAATCAGAGTTCAAAATCTGACATTATAAAACCAACTTTAGCAGTTTCTGAGGAAGGAAGGGAGACATATGACTGATCAGTTGTTAGAAATCACTTGATTGCTTTTGTTTTTCATTACTGGTGCTCTTCTGCTGTGTGTCATCCTTTCAATGATTTTTCTTCTTACAAAACGCATAGAAACAGTGACTGTAGCAGAGCAAAGCAGTTAATCCAAAATCATGGATGACATCTGGTCCTTGTGCTTTCCAGTTCTTTGGTTTTAAAGGTTGCCTTAGTCATTTTTGTTATTTGTGTTTACATTTTCCTGTTATTGAATCTACAGCTGAATTCATTTGAAGTTGTGCAGTTCAGCTGGATTCTCCTACATGTTTCTCCAGATCTTGATAATGTATTCTGGGTCTGTGAGCTGGGGTTTTCTGTGACTGATCTTCTAGAGATTTCTCGAAATAATCTCTTTTGGCTAGCACTGTGAAGACTGTTATTTTAATTCTTTTAGCCTGCCTTATATTTTTTCTGCGACAGTGATATATTGTTTTAGTTCTTCTATGAATGTTTTCTCATCTGACTTCTATATTCATTTCGAGCATTCTCTCCTTGTTTCTGATGTTATCACCTTTGCAGAAAGTTTGAATTTTATTTTACCTTTGCAGACGTCCCTCCTCCACCCTCCCTCCGCCTGATGCCCTCCCTCACCCCAAGGAATTTTGTTTCAAGATATATTTTTCTTTCTCCGTGGAGGATGTATTCACCATCACTTCAGAGACTTCTTGAACAGTTTTAGCAATGCTACAGATTCTTCTTGTCAGACATGACAGGATGGTTGCACTCAAAGAGCTGTGACGTCGTCCAAGTGGAGACCAGTGATAAGTCACATTCCTCGGGGGTCAGTATTGGGACTGACACTGTTTAACATCTTTGTCAGTGACCTGGATAGTGGAATTGAGTTCACCTTCAACAGGTTTGCTAATGACATCAAGCTGTGTAGTGCAGTCCACACGCTGGAGGGAAGGGATGCCATCCAGAGGGACCTTGACAGGCTTAAGAGGAGGGCCTATGGGAACCACATGAAAATCAAGAAGGCCAATTGCAAGGACCTGCATGAGTGATGGCAATCCCAAGCACAGGTACAGGCTGGGCAGAGAAGGGATTGAGAACAGCCCTGCAGAGAAGGAATTGGGGATGTTGGTGGATGAAAAGATCAACATGAGACAACAATGTGCACTTTCAGCCCAGAAAGCCAACTGTATCCTGGGCTGCATCAAAAGAAACATGACCGGCAGGTTGAGGGAGGAACACCTCTCCTATGAAGACAGGTTGAGAGAGTTGGGGTTGTTCAGTCTGGAGAAGAGAAAGCTCCGGGGAGATCTTATTGAAACCTTTCAGTACCTAAAGGAGACCTCCAAGAGTTGTAGAGGGACATCATATAAGGGCATGTAGTGGTAGGACAAGGGATAGTGGCTTTAAACTGAAAGAGAGTACATTCAAAAAAGATGTAAGGAAAAGATTCCTCACTTTGAGGGTGGTGAGGCACTGGAACAGGTTGCCTAGAAAAGGTGTGGATGTCTCATCCCTGAAAGTGTCAAAGGTCAGGTTGGATGGGTCTTTGAGCAACCTGATCTAGTGGAAGGTGTTCCTTCCTGTCCATGGCAGGGGGGTTGGAACTAGATGATCATTAAGGTCTCTTTCAACCCAAACCATGCTATGATTCTATGACTTTGACCTTGGCTGACTTTGGGGATTCCTGAGTTTTGCCATTTGTACAGGCCTGGTTTCAGGCTTCTTGACGTGATATGTCAGACAGTGATTGTGCCGGGCACTGTCTTCAGCAAATAGCTATACTACCTATCAGACTTGTCTTATCTGGGGGCTGTGCCCACTCTCTAGTCTCATCTGAACAACTTGCCTGACCCATCTTAAAAAGAAATGTTATAGCCAGTTTGGGCTATATTATATATTATAGCCAGTTTAGACAATGTTAAGAAAGACTATGGCCAGATGTCAGTTTATTCCATCTGTTTAGATTAGCTAGTGGCTACACGGTGTGTCCTCCTCCACATCTAGCAGCAGCTAGCAGTGTCAAAACAGGGTTCAGATCAGGGCCAGGCATAGACTCACAAGCGCTCCCTGTTGCTGGGCTTAGGGAGCCTGCATGACACCAAGGTGCTCAGGAAGGATTAAGTCTGGAGCACCAGCTCTGCTTCTTGAAAATCCTGCAGAGCCTGGCCTGACAAGACTTGATCCTTCTATTACTCTCTCAAAGCTATGATTTTACTGTGCTTCCAGCATCCTGCTGCCTCAGGTAACAACTCATACGTTGAACTTCACCTGTCTCTGCTTAGCAGTATTTCTAAATTGTTTGTTTTGTTTTCTTTTGGTTTGGTATTTTGTTAACAACCAGGAGCACAGTATGGATCTTTGTCATAGATGCTGTACAAATGATTAATCAACAAAAATTCAATATAGAATTTATAATGATATAGGAAGCTTGTGACAAGAGGTAGATACAGACATACAACAGAGCCTTAGAGAGTAACAGTAGTCAGCTTCATAGGCAGATCCCTGCCTGCCAGCAAGCTAAATATGGCTATGTTTATCACTTTAATTGATGTTTGGCTTTTTGTCTTGCTGCTCATGTGGCAAATGTGTTGAGCTTCCTATCAGAATGTGTCTCTCTCCATCCTCTGTCTCCTGCCCTGGTGTAAAGTGGCATTGCATGGCACTGAGCTGCATTTTTCTCTGACAAATATGTTAGTGTTTTCTTGGGAAAAGGCTCTTGTCTTCACTATAACTGTCCATACTATGCAAAACATTTAAGCATTGAATAACATTGAATCCGGTTTATGTGAGCAGTTTCATATGCAGAGAAATATGAGCTAGAACTTGTGCATTTCCAAGAAAAAACAGTTCTATCCGATTTCCCCTACTATGTTTTTCCTATGGTGAGATCACACAACTAAATACCATATCCAGTGCAAAGAAGAGACAAGCATGATGCTGCTAGCATCTGTAGTGCTCTGTTCAAGAAGCAAGGTGCTTTACTTCTTAACTTGAAATTACTATGCTTAAAGACACTTTCAGAAAAGGTAGAAGAATGGGATTTTTTTAAGTAGAGCAAAGGTAATATAACATTAAAAAGCACAGAATCTTGGCTCAGTTCTACTGTAATCTTTTGTAACCAAGTTAAATGAAAAAAAAGTGAATTAAATATGGAATTAAGTACTCAGGTAGAATTTATGTGTCATTAACCTTAGATTAAATTCTATTACCAAGAAAATAAAGCTTCCAGGGAACTTAGTACATTTTTAAAGGGGAAATGGAGGTCAAATAATATTTCCATAATTAAAGTCTTAAATCAAGTTAGATAGACTGATCCAAATAAAATTACCTACACATTGCAAAATGAATCAGAAGTTGTAGAAAACACCATTCAATTTAGTTACTAATTGTAAATGATTATTGCTTGAGTGATGGTGTTAAATTCTGAAGTTAGATTAAAGGTAGAATATTTTAGACTGACAGATTTTCTCTTGCTGCATGTGACAGCACTACTACTGTATTTAGTGCAAGGGTTTGAACTTCCGTCTGCTAATTTTAAAAGAAGTTAGTAGCAGAAGTAAAGCATATTCTGTGAGTGATCTTTCATGCTGAAAGGCATTCTCTACTCCCTCTCATGATTCACTGAAGGCAAACTCGTTAACCTTTCTTAGAGATTATTAAGGAGCTGCTCTTATGTCTCTGGCTTATGATGAAAGGAGTAGGAAGGAATATCTGTTGGTTACATACAAGACATTCTTATTTATCATCACTAATATTCCATTTAGGAAATTTGTAACCCTTTCCCAAAAAAGTAAAAAATAAAATCTTTCGTGGAGTAAAGGAAAAGCACATTCATAAACTTTGGTCAAACTGAGGTTTAACAGAAGATAAAAATGGAAAATATAAATATTGGAGCACTCCAGATATTTTTTATTAAACAAAATATTTTTATTTTTCATACTGAAATTATATTTTTATTAATAAATTAATTTATTCTGCATAACCCAAATTGTTCCAGTGTAACATTATATTATTAAGCATATTTTGCCAGTCATTGAGCAGAACAGAGTGAAAAAAATTCAATTGTTAAAAGGTTGGAAAGTCCCGTTCCCAAAGATAAGATGTTTGTCAGCTCCAAAAGGGAAAGATCAATAGAAAATATTATGTTTCAGAGGAGTGTGTTGACAGTCTAATACACACAAATTTGAACTTAGTTTCTATTTTTCAGATGAATAAATGTTGAGTAGCTGGCTTGAATTTTCCAAGTATTATTCTGAATGCACATTCATAGACCTCTTTAATTTTTATGTCAGGGAAGGGACAAAAAGCAACAGCTTTATATTTAACTCACTTAAATATTTTATCTTAAAATTAACCATAAGACTATGCTCTATTTTCTGCATTTAAAGCCTTAGCAAGATTAAGATTTCTCTCCACAATTTCTTACAAGTGACAATTATTGAACTTCATTCAATATCTCCTCTTAGGAAGAAAAGGGTTGACTACCATATAAAAGCAGAATTCTAGGAATTATGGAATAAGGAACCTTTAGTATTACTCTTATTTTGGCTTAGAAATTAGATAATAATTTGGTTTCAGCATTAAACATTCAAATGATTGTATTGATTGACTTGAACAAATTATCTAATTAGAATTTATACCCAAATAGATAGGAACCTGCTTAAAATTTATAAAGATTAATTATTTTTTATAATTAATCTGATGTTTTAATTTTAATCTTATATTGAGTCCATGATTCAATTTTGATATGATTTTGATCTGACATTCCTTGTGAAGCTCAGCTTTGCGGGGATATTTTTGAAAGAATGAAAAGGAAAAGGAAAGAAAAGAACAAACTGCACGCCTTTCTTACAATGAGCAGCATGGGTCCATAGCTGTGCAGGAACTGGGTGGATACCAGGTGGCCAATTTAAAAGGCTAATCTGTTTTCCCTAATTAGTCTTTGGTTCTCACACATCTACTTCCTGTAATGCAACAGGGTGCAGCAGAATCAGCACAAGCACAAGTCAGAGCAGAATTAGTTTCTGTCACTTATTCCTCCTAGACATGTTAACAATTCCCAGTCTGTGTTTGCCTACTGCAGCATCCTGACGGCAGCTGCTGATCCTCTCTAATCTGTATTTTAAATCATTCTCATTCTTAAATTCCCCATTTGAAAGCAACCCTCCCACAGGTTTTCTTGTATCCGTTGGTCATGTTTTTTTTTTTTTACCTGGCTTGAAGAGTCTGATGAGAGAGAGCTAGCAAAAGTGCCGACTAGAAAGCGTGATGTCCTTCACAATATTGACAGGGCTGTCATCACTCCCGTTGGTATAAATTCCCTATCCAACCAAATCCCAGAATTTATTTGTAATCCATGAGGATTGGTACGTTCAGCATACTATTGTTCTGTACTGTAGCACTAGATTTCATTTATAAACTGTCACTTTTAAATCATGAAGGCTTCTGTCCTGAACTGTTTTGACCTTTGAGACATTTTAAGGCTTTGGATTTAATATAGGTTACAAACCACCTGAGGAAGTTGAGACTGTAGGAAGCTTAATCAGCCCCTTGATAGTCCTGTGACAAGAACAACCTCCCAAGCACCTCTCTCTGGCACTTCCCCAACCCTAGCATTTAGACCTTTTATGAGCACTTGATCCACTTTTAACTTTTTGAGTGCTGAACTATGAAATGTTTTGGATTTTTTTATAATGTGCAATGATTTAACCTTTTGGCAGCCCACTCTTTAATTGCATGTGGAGGCTTTCAATACATCCAAGTTTTCATTCAAACTGACATCTTCCTTGACATCTAACATGACTACCAGGACTCCATACATTTAATTGCCCAAATGCTCAGTAGGGATGAACAGGAATAGCCCCTCAGAATTCAGTGAAATGGTGTGAATTCAGACCAGCTGACTAAACTGGAATTATATGGCCATTTTGAAACATTCCACTTTATATTTCTCATATGTTGCTTTTTTGGACAAGCCCATTCTACACGTAATCTTACCAAATTCATACATAATTTTTAGTTCAGTACAGCCCTATTAAATAATAAAATCAACAGATTTTTTTTTTTCCTTCAGTCAGCACCAGTCTTTACAGTTTTGGATGACCTCAAAAAGTAATTCTGTCCTTTTCTCTAAATACAACACATTCACAACCCCATGGCCTCATCATCTGATGTAGGACAGCCAAAGGATTGCAATGAGATGATACTCTGGGATGTTCTCCATTTTTACTTATTCTCAGTAGAGGTTTTCAACAGTGCAGTCACCTCTCAAGTCCTCAGTTCCCAAAGGAAATCAATGACACTTTGCCATATAACTTCCTCTTTAGTCTTTCAAACTATTATTTTAAAATAAGGTTTTAAAAAAGAAATTATGTTTCTAAACTTTTACCTTGACCAATAATATCTGCATAGTCTTCAGATGAAAGTTACATGAAGGAAAATACTGAGTAGTTTTTATGACATTATCAAATAGTGAAGATAAATCAAGAAAATGTTTTGACACTTGAAAACTTTGGTTTCATCAGGTGAGACCTGAACAAGGCTCTAATCATTATAGTATTGCAAGCATTCCTTGGTATATGAGATGTTACAGAGTAGTTTGCTACTTGCCTGTATGATATACCCAATCATTTCAAATCCTTTGTTGAAAGTTGTGTTGATTTTCACTCAGTGTTCATACTTTATGAATCCTCTTATGCAGATTTTTGTAAGTCTGTGAAACACTTAGATGCCTGAGACTCAACAGAAGATCTCTTTCCCTTCATTTTCCCTTAACTGTGCTGCTAATTAGTTTTGCTAATGAAGGTATAATCTGGCTGTAGAGATGGAATTTCATGTGTTTTTTGATGAATTTTTGGAACTGTGATAATAAAGTTCTACCAGGAATTTGGGATTCATTGTAAAGTGACAAGAACGATGTTGGAAGGTCTAATTATGGTAATTCCCTAGACTGGGAAATATAATTAGAATGTACCAGTCATCATCTCATATCGTGCATTAGCAGTGACAAAAAATTTAAATAAATCTTTTCATATAAGCTGTAAAATTGAACATTGTAATTATGAAACCTTTTATTTCAGACATAGTAGACTTCATAAAATGTAGAGGAATCAACCAAAGGATCAAAAGAAACTGTTAGAGGCCTCCTCTGGCAAAATTTAAAAGTGCAAGTGACAATTAGTGAACCAAAAAGAAAACTGAACATAGCATGTTACTTTTGCCTGAAATGCCATACACACCATTTGTTGCAGCAAGGCTGAGTGGTCTTTCACATAGCACCTATGACAATGGGAATAAATGTGGTCCATGGATTTTTAAATAATAGAATCTCTCTCCTATCCAAATATAAACTCTGTATACTATGTAAGAGTCACCTATTGGCTGTACAACTTCTGCCTGATTAACCTACACATAGGTATGGCAAATATTCATTTCATTTTCTCAGTGCCTTAGTAATAATAAGGACTGGTGTGAGGAAAGTGTTTCCAACAGACTAAAACCATCCTGGTCTTCCCCCATCTCATGTACAGCTTCTGTTTCCTTTCTTGAACTACAGAATTTCTAATTTGTTTTGAAGTATGTGTCTTGACCAGGACAGTAGCATCCCTACTGGTCTATCATTATAGCTTAAAACTCATCTTATTTTTTTTTCCCTTTTGAAGCTTTACACATAAAGAATTATATCTTAGGTTTCTTCCTTAATGTCCTTCCAACCTTTGGAGTTCAGTTTTTAGACTTTCTGAGAGAATAAATGAGATGCTACTGAGAAGACCTGTAAGAGGAATATTGAGATGAACTGTGAATGGAGATGCATCCATGTAAGCATCAGAAGAAACAGCAAAACCAGGGTTAAGAGTGGCATGTATTGTTAACAAAAAACACTGTTCACAGCACTAAAATTGAGAAATGTGTTGTTTCTTTCAAAAACAGAGGACCTGAAGTCTGTAAGACCACAGCGCAGACAACCTCTTGGCAGAAGGCACTGCACGGTAACAACAGGAGGATGAAAACAAAGTTACAGTATACCACACATTACATAATTTATTCTGCTTGTCCAAAAGGAAGACAAGCTGTAACCATAAAGAAAAAGTGGTAATGAGTCGCAAGCTTGTCTAATATTTGGTAGCTTACTTAAGATAAAACCTGTTGGCATCTGAAGGATATAAAAAGACTAACAGAAAAACTAGTTTGCTGTTATTGATCAAAAATAACCACAAGTGCTGCGATGAGGACTCAGTAGCTGGTATACAAATGGAAGGCCTGAATCCCCAAGAATATGAGTAAGCTAAATCTTTTAGAAACTTAGCAAAACAAAACCCACCTGCTCCTTCCATATATTGTTACAGTGAGTTTTATTGCACTCATTTCCTACACCACAGACTCCCAGAAACTGAAAAACTTGGGGAGAGCAGGGAAAGGGGGGGCCATGTAAACTGGCCGGGAATGCTCATGAGGAGAGCTTGTTGGAATGTAAAAGTTGTTCTGTGTGTCTGACACACAATTAAAAGAATGCCAAATTCAGTCCAAGATCCATGTCTCTAATCTTCTAGAATCAAGCATGAAGATCTACTGAGTTTTTGCTTACTTTCATATTATCAGAGAAAGAATTTTTGTTTTCACACAAGTAACAGACACAGAGCACTGGTGTAATTTGTCTACCCTGTTTGGGTTGATCATGGCTGGTTGTTTTTTGCCCAAGGTCAACTCTAGTAAATAAGCCAGAAGAATTTCTACTAGAGAAGACCTTTTGTTTTAAAATAATCAAGCATTCTCCACTGGTATGGTAAACACCTGGTTTAACCACATGGCACTTCGAGGACTTGAAAAATTTCTGAGGACCTCAAATGGCACATAAATTTCCATAAATTCCATTCTCCATTTCCAATAAAATCTGCATTTGTTGCTAAGCTTATAATTTTTTTCAACATTTGCTTAAGTTTTATACCTATTGTCCAATTTCATCAAAGATAGCAAAGAGGTATTCTTAAAGATATATTTCTGCAAGCTTTGTAAAGTAAATGACTAATTAGAAGAGTTCATCTTTGACTGCCTGACAGTAGTGACTTTCATCTTAAAATTTCTTCAACTTAAGATTTTCACTGTCCATCCTAAGTTTCAAAGAATAAGGATTGATTTGTTTTATAGAACCTCACAGTTTACAAAACTTTACAGTGTTTAGAATGTAAAAATTTACAAAACTTCCCAGACATCATTATTTTTACTTTGTTTTAGTGACACCACTTCTTTCTCTTTTGCACTGTCAATCTGAAATGATTTCTGCTATTCTCATTTAAATCACTAAAACAAAAATTAGAATCTGGCTCATGATCTCAACAGTAATATTAGAAAAGTATATTTTGCACAAGATACTGTACTATGTAGAATATATTACTTGTATTGTCCTTAATTTTTTATATTTAGTTTTGAGATTTATGTATGTTTAATCACTAAGTGACATTCAGGGACTTTCATTTATTATAGTAATTTTTTATTCTTTATAGAAGAGAAAATATTAAATATAAAACATGAGTAAAATCTTAGCAGGAAATTAGAAACCCTATCAATTCCTCTTAAAAAAAAAAAATATGGCAAAAACCAGTGTGCAATTTCAGATAATTACATGTAATCCTTAGTAATCCTCTGCAGACAGCGTGAACTGGCAGTCATTAGTATTCTTTGAGTCTTTTATTTTGCATACACAACAGGATACACAGAATGTTAGTGTCCTTGCTGACTTTCCAACTAAAACATGGAAAATAAAGTAAGATAAAATCAAATCAAATAACTGTTCAACTGCAGTCGAGAACTTGGAGAAAAGGAATTCTGAGTAACATGAAGCAATAACTTTTTTTCCTCTCAAAGACTTAAGTAAAAATAAGATTAAGAAGTATGTTTTGGAGGCTTTTCTATTCTAAATTCAGTGGATAATTGAGTTCTTGCTGTTCTAACAGTTCTAAAAGAAATAAATTCAGTCCAGTATACTTAATTCAGTTTGTGGGTTAGGGTTTTTTTACATTTCTTGAAAATCAAAGAAATTGTCAAAATCAAGAGAAGGTTACTGTCTATATTTAAAAGGAATTTTTTACAGGAATTAGTATACCTTTCAGCATTCATTGTTTCATGCCACTTTTTGCAAACCTTGTGATTCAAATGCTCAGCTGGGAAGACGGGTAGGTGCCTAGCAGGTTCTGAATTAATAAGCATACAATCTATACAGCTTGGAACAGCTTTACACTTCAGTCTGCCCTATAACTTGCAGACTAAGGCATTTTGCTGAGAGAAGGAAAATTTCAGGTGAGACTTCTAAGCTAAGAAGAGACAGAACTCAACAGCAGCCTGTCCCTTCCAGTAATTTCCCTCTGCTTGTCTTAGTAATTCTGGACTGAATTTCTTGGAATTACATCTGGATTCCAACATGCCTCCCTGCAGACCAAAATCAGAATATGTCACCTGGGAATGGCTGAAATTATCTTTTCTGGTAATTTTGAATATTTAATTTATTTTTGTTCAGCTGAATGTATATTTTCCGTCTGAAATTGTGAGTGGTTTCAGCTACTAATTTGGTTGTTTCCAAATAAAAACAAAACCCAAACAAAACAAAACCAAAACAACAACAAAAGGCAAAATAAAATTAATATATATATATATATATAAAACCTCCTGCTTATTACAATGTGCTGTGTAGCTGAGGAAGACAAAATTTCCTAATACAAAACTGAAGCCTATTTTAGTTGCTAAAATAATACAAATGCAAAGACTTAACACTGCTGAAGTCTGTTCAGGTAAATCTTTTCACCCAATCTACATCATTCTTAAAAGCATTATGACTATTCTATTCAAACGTATTATACCTTGACAAATCCCTATCCCATTAATTAGTTACAGCAGGCCATTAGAACGATTTTGAGCTGATCAAACTAGTATTCTCACAGACAATTTCTAGACATGGCTTGAAGTGAGAACGTAGGCCACACAAATTTCCAGTTACTAGTTTAAATGCAGATGCTCTATTCTGAAGGGTAAGAAATATTAACAATAGCTAACTAGATATGGCTTATTTGTGTCAGCTGGCCTTAAAGCCAGAGAGCGGGTCTTGCTGTTTAATTTACTGCTACCAATATAGCTATGTGTCCTGGTTTCTCTGAACATGCCTTCTTTCTTTCTTTTTTCCTTTCTTTCTCCCAGTCTAGAGGAAAAGGTATGGAGGGAATTGAGGAATTTGGCCATTTGTATTGGATTACCAGAAGTACAGCTGATTCCCATCAAAGCAAGTGCAATTGAAATAAAACAAAGACCTGTTAAAACTCTCTGCAGTTGCATAGAGCTGAAATCATGCACTAGATTGTTCACAGTGTATCAGTAGGTGTTTAACACACCTGACACATTTATAGCATATTGAACAGGCTGCACAGGTATTCAATGTCCACATAGAGATTGTGGAACAATTAGATTAGAAAGATGTTCAGGCTATGCCACTGGACAAATGGTGGAGACAGGTGAAGAAAAAAGTATGCATAGATAGAGGAAGAAGGGATGTTCCATGTCTCATCAGTCTGAGTAGCTTCAGAGTAGCTTGCTGTGGTGCAACAAAGGTGAAAAACAGTTCTGGTCATTAGCATATATCTTTACTTAAGGGGTTCTTGAATAGATTGAATAAAACACAGCAGGATATAGAAAATTGTCTTCCAGACCGCATATAATCAGTTAAGAAAAGGGTATATAATATGATAAAAAAACTGATATTCTAAAGAGTGGCAAATACTCATCATGCATACAATATGAGTACGCATCACTACACCACATGAAACTACTTCAGTATAGTTTGAAAGTGCTGGAAACTGAACTTTAATTGTGTGTTCTCAAGTAACATATTGGCTTTGTCTAATTAAGCAAAATTGAATGTGCTCATAAATCATGAGCTTCTTAAATCAAAGTAGTTACAACAATTTAGAAACGTGCAGCAGTAAAGATGCTACTTAAAAGGAATAGAACAGTAGATTAATTTACTAACCTTTGATTCCAGGTAGCAGACATTTTAAAGCTAGCTAGCAGAGGTCACAAAAAACACATTAATCTGACATTATCTTCCTATTGCCCACTAACCTCCTTTATGAAAGGCCTCTAGAATTTGCAACCGCTGGCATTTCCTGCCAACCAGGTTTTCAGAATATTTTACATATATTATTTTAATATATTTTTTACTTGCTGATATCCAGATAAAAATCAGTTATTAATCATGTTTTATATATACATATATATGGACTTCTGTGATTCAGCTGTGTTGCATCTTAGAAATTGAAGCCACTCTGATATCACTTTGGCTTTCCTTGAAATTTTCACTCAGGAATAGAGGTTTATATGGAATGCATCAGGTGCACATACAATTTTTGTGTCTTGTGAACTTGCTAATTAAATCATACTTACATTGACTTGTGGTGCCTCACTGTGTTCTGTCAAGGTAGATCATTTTGTTCCTATGGCTACCTTTAAAATGTAAAAAATTCTTGGATCTACCTATTGTAGACTACGTGTTATAATCAACTGAGTCTGATGTTCAATAAGCAGTCAAAAATAATCAATCCGTATTAGTCTACACACATATTATACCTATGTGTGATATTTCAATAGTTCACCTACTTATTTCGATTTCCAGTAAAATACTTGATTTGTATTGTTATAGGAATGACCTGACTTGTAATACTGGAAGTTCAACGTTCAACACTGGTTCTTCATCAACTCAAATGAAACGTAATTACCTATGACCTCTGTTCATTATCATCTCTAACATCCAATAGTTAACAGTAATTTTTGGTCGATCCCAGTAAACACCACTCCCCACCCCCTAAAGAAAACAAACAAACAAGCAAACAAACAAAACACGTCAAAACAAAACTTCTCAAAGAATCTAAATTTGGTGTGGTTTTTATACCACCTTCAACTAAATTCTCCTCTTCCAGAAATACCGTTGAGTAAGGTTGTCTACCCCCACCTAGTGGGCAATGTATTTAATGAACCGGTGAAAGAGCACTGTGTACACTTCGCAGAAGTGTGAGGCAGCAGCTGTTTCTATTATAATAAATAATGAATACAGCTTACCACATCTGCGTGGATTAAATAATTGAGGCTCATGGGTTCTGTTGATAGCTGTGATTTAAAGTGGACTTTAAAAGGTTCTAGCCAGCTTTACTGCACATTGTAGTTGTTGTTTCAGCTTTGTAGAATTCATTGCATAAAAAAACCCTGCAGACTTTCTCAGAGTTATCACACCTCTACAGTCAGCAAATACCTATAAATATCTTTCACAAGCTGTGCCATTAAAGGAGGATGGGAAAAAGAAACCCAATTATCAATAATACCTTTCAAGATTGCTTTGCACCTTTCTATTAATAGAAATTTTGATCAGAGTATCAGAATCTGCTTATCCCAGTGAGCACTTCTCATTTGGTCTGGTGAATGGAGTGAAAAGTCTGCAGTACAAATGAGGTAGGGTTTAAGGAGAGCCTTGCCTATTAAAGTGGTTGCAATAGATATTATAGGTTTGCATGAACAGGAAACTGTGGAGATATGGGCATACTTGAATTCTCATCTTTTTGTCTGCTCAACCTTAAGGTGAATTCATCTGCTTTGAATCCACAGGGTAAAACATGTTTTCAAGGAAATGAGCAGTTCTTATTCTCTTTGAAATAATAATAAGGAGGAAATGGAGGTGATGTTTGCATGTTAGAACACTTGCTGAACAAGTAAGTCTCCCAGATTTAGTTTTCTCTTTGTTTATGTTTTTTGTTTATAGTTTTTTGTTTTTTTTTTTCTTTATGTTTATAACTCTGCTTACAAGGTTCTTTCACTTGCTCTCTTTCTGGGCTTCTGAATCAAGTATTCCTGGATGCAGAGTGGCACAGCTTCTAAAGGAGGAATTATGAGGACATGGAGCACCCTATGGCCTTGTGATTGTGGTATTCACTGACTATGTATATTCTATTAAATTGAGCAGAGCCAGCACCAGTGGTCTAATACTGCCACTTTCTCATTTATAGTGTACTATCACCAACATACTTTTGGCATGGTTTTGACCCATACCATCTAATACCATACTAGCACTCTCTTAAACACAATTTCAGACATAGACAGACCAGGATTTGTTCCAGCTAAACAGTGTGAACAGGAGCACAGATAGAGTTACACCGTAAGGACGAGAGGTATGCCACACCATGCACCCATAGCATTGTAGTGCATTCTATTTACTGGTATAGAACAGGTGGAGGAGATGGAAGTTCAGACCTCCAAGGTTAAGGAGAACTAAACCAAGCGCTGTGTTGCTTGCATTGTGCTTCTACCACTAACATATTTTCCAGAAAGGTAGAGTTTTTACCTGATTGTATTTTAAGTGAAAAGAGTGACCTATGCATATGAATCAGTGGAGGTTGAAAACCATAAATCCCAGTTACATAGAAGCAGGTAACCAAGACCCTGAAGAAAGGCACTTTCAGCTGCACCTCTGTCTTTGATGATTTTTATCCTTTCTGCTAAGAAAAGCATCCCAGAATTCAGCATTCTGGTCAGTCTTCTCTCCATCAGCCTCAGTCTAATTGCATCCCATCTTAGAGGTGCAGGTACAGGGATACCTGCAACACCTCAGTGAGAGAACCAAATTATAGTCTCAAAATAAGATGTGTAAATTATAGGCTTTATAACTCAAAGTGTGAGCAGACCTAAGTCTATTTATTCAGCTGACTTTGAATATTTTATGAATAGCATGAAGATCTAAGCTTGAAGATTAAATGGTAATAATATGTTTTCCAAGTATTTTTGTTTGTTTGTTTCTTGTCTACTTGTAATAGTAAGTGCCTAAAGTCTTCACATAGTGATTGCATATTCCCAGTGCTAAAGAGCCATTCTTAACTTCTAATATAGGAAATGTGTTTCTTTTTTAGTCATATATTTCTTTAAAGCATACTAGAAAACTGAAAGGATGTATTTAGCCACATAGCAATAAGCAGTCTGGGGTAATGGGTGTTCAGGATGATGAACAGCAGGATTTGCAATTAAGAGAATATGTATGTAAGAGAAGGGACACGGATCTCATGCTTAGAGTACATACCAGTTGTACGTAATCTATTTTTCATTATACATTTATGTAATAGATTAACAGAGTAAAACAAACCCTAATATATAGATTTTACTGTTGCGAGAGCAGCTGGCAGTAGACACATGACAAGATACATATTTTCTTCTATATTTCTCTTGTTTTTACATTTTCATGACTTTAAAGTTCATCCTTGCCAAGTGTGCTAGGATTTTGCTCTGGAACTTCGCCTGTCAATTAAGACAAATAAATTTTTAGGGTTTGTTTGTATCTGAAATCTGCCTTTTGTACAAATATTAATATGTTTTGTGATTTTTATGTAAAAATATTGCCTAAGGACTTTTTAACTGTAAAACTGCTGTATCCTTGTTCAGTTTATACGATGCATATTCTCAGGAGATAAAAGGAAATGTTCATCATTGCAAGGATAGCATGAAAGGTCTGGGTAAGATTTTCACTGCAGACCTTTTATTATGTTTGGTTTCAGGAATTAGCATTCCCAAATGCCTAATTATTCTCTAGATGCAATCTATAACCTTTTACAATTGCAAATCATTTAACACTTGAGGTTTAACCTACTGATCATTAGTAGATATCATACATAATTCTAACACATGCAATGTGTATTATGTGAAATTATGTGAAAGACTTTGGATGTAAGCTAAATGTAAGTGTAATGTATTGCAGAAAACCATCTTCAAAACTACTGAAGAATTTATTTTAAAATAACAAAATCTCATATATAATTTGTCATAATAATCTGATACACTGACAAAGCAGCAACAGTCCTTTTCAATGTGGTGTCTACAAATATTAAATGTCAGACTACGAATCATTGAATCTTTTTCATGTTACCTCCCTTGTAAAACTGCAAACCATTGTTTAGAAGCCATGAATGATCTCATCAAGAAATGCTGAGTTGCCCTTCCTATCAAAGGGAAAGGAAACTTTGCCAAGGAAATCTACGTTTAGTAACAATAAAGAATATCTTTCTGTCTGGATTGATTCAAAGATCCTGCATTAGGTAATAAATTAGAAGTACTCCATTTCATTTTGCTCTTTTTGTCAGACATCACTGTGCATTTCAAGAAATCAGTTCTTTTGCAATGCAGTCTTTAAGCAATGGGACCTTTGGTTTAAGAAACAACAGTACGTAATGTGAAAACTTTTGATAACTCTAATTACTTGTTGACTTAACAGTAATTCTTAGCGACAATGGAAAATACTTGTAGAGTAGTATTTAATATAATATATAGGATCATGAGATCAAAGACTAGGAGACTTTTTCTACATAAGGGCTAATGCTAAATAACATTAAATAAGGACTTGGGGATTTGGTGCATGGGCATGTAATTTAGACATTATTAAATTTCACTTACTGAATGTTTTATCTTATTATAGATTTGCTAAGAAAGAAACAGTGTAATTCTTAAAATCAGTCAAGAGTATTTTCTGGATTGAAAGTACTGTAACTGTCATATGAAACAACAGAAAGAAACTCCATTTTATAAATTAATAAAATGGAGTGTAAAAGACAAGTAATTCTCCATACTTGCTTGAAAAATTAGTAATACAGGACTTTCATGTGCACAGGTCTTTTCCTGCTCCTCCAGGTCCCTACATCACTAAAACAATGTCACAACAATCAGCTGCAGGCCTTCTTCTTTTTCAGAGGAAGAAAGACTACTTTTATGTCCATCCTAATAAAAAACACTACTGAAAATCTTATCATCATAACAAAAGGGGTATAAAAAAGCCAAATGCGTCACCACAGCCAATTAGAGAGCAGATTCGAGAGATATGTTATTTCAGTTCTGATGATCTGTATCTTCATAGATAACTAAATATCAAATAAATATATTGTTGAATTAAAATAAAATAAATCTGAATCATCTTGTGTGCAAAGAGCACATTTTTGGACCTGACACTTTCTTCCTTGTCAATAAATACCGTTCTTTTCTGTAGTAAAGCTTTATTTTCTGCAACCAAAGACACAAGGCAAATCTGCTGCACAGGTGGGGCTGAGGATAACTATGGAGGGTGAAGATGATTACCAGGTTTATCTTCAATGTAGGTAGTGACATTGCATCAGAATAACCTGAAGCCTGGATTTTCTGTTTGAACAGATACAAGACCACTTCAAAAGACAGTAATTTTCAGGCAATATTCTAACATCCACCTGAACGAATATGGTCTATACACTTAAAACAGCCACACAGAAATCGGACATTTTTCCTGACTGTGCAGTGTCTGGAGCAGACACTCCTGAGCTGGCAATGGCACTACGACAACTATCCATCAGCAATCTTTTCCCTGAATGTGTCAAGTAATGTAGCACTTGCCTCACCATCTCCTACTTTTCATCACTTTTCACTACTATCTATCGTCCTCCTTTTTCATCTGGATCTTTATATAATTTACTGATTTTTAGCTCTTGTCAATGGTCACCAAGGAGGTAACTCATTGTTATTTTATTTGCACTACCCACTTATGTGTTTTGGAAACTCAAATTAAGGTTTTTAGGAGCTTTTACTGCTGTTGTTTTTGTGGTGTCTTATTTTAAACTGCAATCTGCTTCTGATATTTCTCAGAAATTTTCAGTCACATTAAAACATTCAACTTTCCCATCATTTTTTTTTTTTCAATCCATATGTATCATGGAATATAGCTGAAGGGGATATGTTAGTTTTGGACCACATTAAGACTAAGATAGGGATCCATCAGTATAAGGGTAGCTTGCTTCCACATTGCTGCTAGGAAGTCGGAAACTATATCTCCACGCATCATAAATTAGGTTTATCCATACACGTTTGGAAACTCATATGTCAGGAAATAACCCTGCAGATTAAAAAAACCAAAACCAACATTAAAAAAAAAATAATTATCTGAAAGGTTGTTGTACAATGAAGTAGTTATTCCCTTATATTCCCTTATTCATTAAGGAGGGAAAGCGTATTGAGTACTGGGTACTCTGCACTTCTGAAGTAGAGCAAAACCAGTCTGGTACATACTTTCATTGTTTTATATAAGTATGATGAATCTGCTCGCTCACACACACCTCTCAGCTGCTGTTTGCATTTCACTTCTATCTTTATATGAATTTCATCCATTTATATACCCACTTAACATGAGGTGCTATAACTCCTTATTCAAGTCTCCTGTGAATCTTCTCATGAAGATTTATATTTGTATAATGATGACTAATAAGTGCTAGTAGAATCATGGATGAACATGGAGTTTCTTAGGATGTCTCAAGCAGATTAAGTCATTTCAAAACCATGCTGCTACAGCTAAAGGTAGACCACCCACACCCTGCAGTTTCCTTTGGCTATACCTTCCTCCCACCCTTTGTGTGCTGAAAAAAAATTAAAAATTAAAATTTTTTAGCATAAGGAAAGCAACAGAAACACACAGTCAGGGTACAAGGTAAGGACTGGGGAACAGTAGGGTGGATGCTTCCAGCCCCACTCTGGAGCAGGATTATGGTTGCTCAAAGAAGTTTTTACAGGACTTTATGCAAAGCCATATAAAATTAAAGATAAGAAAAACACTTAAGAGGTATATTTCATGGTTTGAAATTTACTACTTTAGTCTACTTTTTTAAATGGTCAATGTTTCCCTTTTCATTAAGTTTTCTTGAGTTTTGTGCTCACTGTCAGGGCTAGGGTCTCCCACGGGGCCATCAGCAGGTGCCCATCCCACTGCCTCAGCCAGAAGCAGGGCAGCCAAGGGGCAGTGAGCACCTTAGTGGGGATGGGAACAGGTTAAAGTCAGGCTGGTACATGGGTCCATGGGTGGGTCTGGCTCAGGGGGCCCATGGCCAGGTGGGGCAGAGCTGTGGGGAGCTGGAGACAGGCACCATTCTGGCACCAGCAAAGCAGAGACTGATGGCCCCATGGGGCTGAAATAGGGTCCTGGGCCATGGACAGGGTTGGGGGGAGCCCTGGAGTGTGGGCAGTGACAACAAGGGTTGGTGGTAGACTTGGGGGCCCTCATAATTAGCAGCTTTCTCTGCAGTGTGTGAAATTACAGACTATGTATTTCAGAAGATGGAGAAGCAGAGGAGCCTGAGCAGGTGGGATCTTACACATGCTACAGTTTTTCTTACATATGAGCTGAATTCAGGTTTCTACCAGTGTAGGTTTTATGAGGAAATACATTCATACAATCTTTATTGCCAGAAGGAATTATGAAGTTGTTAAAATATTTTAAAGAGCTCAACAATACCTTTTTTTTTCTCTCCTTTGGCGTTAAGTATAAAGGAGTTAAAATTTAGAGAGATCTTGGCGCTTGTGGAAAACTTCTGAAATGCTGCTCATACTTGGGCTAAAGCAGTCTGCTCATAGACAGATACACAAGAAAAAGCCTTACACCAGTGCTTGTGAACTGCCCTCATTAAGACCACCTCTGTGGGTGAAACCACAAACTGGTGTCACTTGAAGCCTTTGGGCTCTGGTGAACTGAGGTAAGTAACATGATGTAGGACAACATGAGTTACCATGCACACCCTCATCAAACCAGGACCACACAGCCTCGCTGCATGACTCAGACTGTCCACCTCCCTCTTCCTTCTCTTTTTCAACAAAGAGTAATTTTTCCATCCTGGTAGCATGGTGCCACTGTGCTTGGGGATGCTGCCTACTCAGGCCTGAACTGGCGTCACAGGCTGCACTGGGTTTACTGAATAGAATCATTTTAAAGTAAATGTATGCATTTGTTTGGGTGGAGGTAATGTTAGAGAGTTTTAATATAAATGTTGAAGGAGGGGGAAGGAATGTTGGAGCAGAGTTACGCTGTTGTTGGGCAAGTTTTATTCTCTTCTTTTTTATCCCTACTAGGAAAGGAATGGAAAAGGACAAACATGCGAGAAAATATGGAGACTCCTTACATGCCCACCCAGAGGGAAGATGGAAAAGAGAAAGCAAAGAACAAGTATTAGGCTATGATTTTCTTCTCTGCTTTTTCTCACAGAAAGAGAGCCAGATGAGGTAATGTGAAAAGCAGCAACATCAACTAACCATAAAAGAAAAAGGCCTGGCTGTAGCTTGACCTGAAAATAATGATAGGTGATGTAGACAGAATTTAAGGCACAGAATCAGCAACATGCTGGAGGTCTAATGTGACTTACCACCATGAGTGGAATGACATAGGGGAGCATATACAAATAAGAGAATCAAGATTCTGTGGCTATGACAACTTTCTTGGAGTATGTCCAGCAGCCTCCTTGGGGCTCAGTAAGTTCAAATAGTAAACCTTGCTGTGCCTGGACAGGCCAAGCAAACTCCCAGGGGTTCCTTGAATATATAAGACATAGAGGAAAAACAGAAGCAGTGGACAGCTCATATAAAATCACAGCCACTGTCAAAACAAAATATCAGTGTCTCTTGTCTAGATATATTACTCTTATGAGACAGCAATGGGCCAGTATCCCAGTGCAGTTAACATACTCAACTGGAGGGTGGAAGACCCAAGTTTGTGAATCAGACAAAGACAGATGTAGTGTCAGAGCTGTTCTAGATATCACCATGGAGGCTAAGCACCTGATTATTGAGTAATGAAATGGCTATTCTGAGTTAGAGACTCATGCACTAGAATGATCTTTTGGGTTTTATCTGATATATTCACTAGAAAAGGTGATGATATCAATTAGAAGGGGTTTTTTTTTCAGTGACTATTCAATTATTTGTATGACATGACTGTTTTTTACACACACACACCCCCCGCAACTATTCTTCAGTCTTAACCCGGAATTACAGGTGGCACTACAGGTGCTGGTGTTGCTTCAGATCTCTTCAAACAAATCAGGGAGCTAAATCCATGTCTAACAGTCTTGGGGAAGTTGTGTAATTCCCAAACTGCTGGGTAAAATGTATATTCAATGAATCCACTTTTCTTTAGCTTTCTTACAAAAGCCCAACATCAAACATTTTATTTTTAATTCATATGGAACAATGTGTTCAATACCAAATGAAACAAAATTGTACATCTTTCTGCATGATAAACAGTAAGTTTTGCTATGTTTAAGGAAAAAAAAAATCCCACAAACATGCAGCAACTGAGCTTTAAATAACAAATTGTGGGCGTTTAAAAATAGCACAAGGAATCTGAACAGTATGTTTGTTTTTTACGGCATCTGAAAGATACAGCGGGGTCTGTTGTTTTGAATGTGTGCAGGTGTGAATAATTAAAAAAACCACATTTATGTGTCTTTGATTACACAATCTTTCTCATAGTTACAAGTGATTCTAATCAGCTTCACTGAGAGATGATGGGACCCTTATAAATAGCATATACAGTAAGTTTGTGTAACCTCTGCATAGTCTGGATCTCTTTCTTAGCATACACATTGCTCAACAATACTAAACCTACAACAACAGACTTCACACATTTTCAGAATCTCTTTTCCTTTCATTGTATTGCAGTCAGCAAAATAACTATCCTTTCCATGTTAAACAGTTGTGTAATACCAATTTCTTTCTTCCAATCTGATCCAAAACACAGACATTCTAAATGTCTTAATGACAATTTAATTATAACAAACCACCAGATATCTATTGCGGCATATGAAAGCATGGACCTAGGTTGAAGGTGCAACCAGAATCAGCTTTCCTGAGAGCACACAGACTTTTATACCCTTGGGGATTCTATTTATAGCACACAGGCTTTTATACCCCCAACCCCAGGGGGGTAGTACTTTCGCAAAAAATTCTTCCATCGGCCTCACAGCAGCCAGACTTCCAACCGCTGTTCATGCAGCATTTCCTCCAATCACCATCCAGGTCATGCCACTTCCTTATTCCTTCATCTTGGCCTGAGCATCGACTCCCACAATATATCACTTTGATAAGCACCTCCCCCCCTCAATTAATTTACCCTTTATTTTCTATTGCTTTAAGGAAAAATTAAAATAAAAAATCTATGTCAGTTTTGTATTTCTTTACCTTATGTAGTTCAAAGAACAATGCCTTATTCACAGACCAAAGCCTACTCATGAACACATTATTGTACTCTCATACTGTTAACTTTTTGACAGCTCTTGAGCATTAGGCTTTGCTTTCCCTGAGTCCACCTCATCTTGATTCTCCTACTGCTTTGCAAGTAGGGACATGTTGATCCATAAACATTTTGTACTTCCAGGGGGTCTACACTAGCCAGTTTTGCAGGTGACATCATCTATCCATCCACCACTCAACTGTTTTTATTAATGCACCTGGACAGTCCCAAGGAAATAAGTGATATAATATCCCAGCCGCTTTATAAGTTGCCCATGCCTCTATTAATTAAATTATCTCAACATACATGACAGACACAACAGGTAGAAACCTAAAAAGGTAGAAGGAAAAATTACCAAAATTACTTATTTGTGATCTTTTAGGAATCAACAGAAATAGAATTTTTATGTCAGGATACATATTCAGTGCTGATCCCCATCAGTAAAGTGTTACAGTATAAGCTGTCTGTCTACATTCAAATCATGTCTTAAGGGTCAACAAGGTTTTCTGATATAGACTTATCAAGTGGGAACTAATAAAACAGGAGGTAATCAACGGGAAAAATAAGGTAATTCCTCACAAAAATCAGGAGTTAGTCTTGTCATTTTTCACATCTTAATTCTTCTAGGCACACTTGCCCTCTCCTGGATAGGATCCTTTTATTAAAGTGGTAAGAGTGGGCTTTGGTAAACATTAAAAATATGAGAAGATGTTTGTATGGGTGAAATCAGGCACCCATAAGACTTGTAGACACATTTCCAAACCACTTCAGTAATGAGAGGTCAGATTGCCTAAAGCCATGAGCTTTTGATTCATTCTCACATAATCTAAAAAAAACCAAAGCCTGCTACTCAAGGTACATCCATAAAGTAAGAACTTCAGTGTTCAAGCACAAGCCTAGCCTAAATGTGAATATTAATTTTTATTAAATACACACTAGAAATAAATTTTAAAAAGGGAAGAAAAGTTAAAAGCTCCAAGGATGGGAAAAAATTGTTATTGAATCTGACAGTAAATTAATTGAGCTTGCTGTCAAAACAGCAAGCTTTGGATGAAGATTTGGGCACTAAATATACCTTTCAAAATATAACTGTATATAAACCAAGGTTTAGGCGACTCATTAATAATGTTTGTTGGGGTTTTTTTTCCTCTTACCTTCTATGATACAATTAGCTATGAAGCCTGTAGCTTCATGTTAGTCACAAGTGCACAGAGATGAAAGAAAATGTCAATGTATCTTCTATCACATGTCATCATTTTCTTCTGACTTTAAAGTGCAAACATATGATATCATTTACAGTTATGAAAGTAGATTATCTACGTCAGCTACTTTACTTTTATCTATGCTTGATATTGCTTACTGTAGGTAAGCCATGTGTGAGACAACTCATCTTTAATAGGAAAGCAAGCTGGTACCACAATAAATCCTTCCTTATTGCATCTTGGTAATGAACTAACATATATACTCTTCATACAGTCTTGCATTGTGCAAGCAGATCTTGCAACTCTTTTCATCTTTAAAATAAAGAAAAAAAAAAAGTACTCTTAAGAGAAAAGGATAGTGAATAAAATCAAAATGTAATTGAATGATTTATTTTAATGTATTTTAATGATATTATTTTTTAATCTATAAGAAAGGTCCTTTAACAAAAATAATAAAAAAAAGTCTTCATGGAGAATATCAATCCTATCAGTCATGCTCTAACAGACACATTAAAGCCAAATTCAAGCATCTATTGCTGAGCCAGCTTATACAGAATGGAATTTAGTTTATTTCATTCACAACAGTTTAAGGAAATGGTTACTATATTGGGATCCCACTACCAAGGAATGAATGAAGTATTAACATTAACATGATTCACCCCTCTGTGCCATAAACAATTCTTCTTACAGCTAACATTCTTGCACTTTTTGCAATAAAATGTAAGGACATCACACTCCTAAAATATTGACATCTCTGTGACAAGACTGAATGTCATCTGTACACAGGAGCCTTAGTCAAGTCCTTTGACATCCATTGGCAGATTTCCAGCATCAGCATGGGGCTTGCTACTTTTTCATCATTCTTAGCCATGGGAGACTCATGGGCTGTATCTGCATTAACAAGCACCTACCCAATGGGAGCAGATCCATGTAGAGGAGCAGCTGATGCTAAGGATCTAGTGTGTACAGCACATTTCAGGAAATTTTACTTACATTTACTTTACATTGTCCAATAATGAAAGCAGCTAGGCTTCTGGTTCCCTCAATATCACTCATTCTCCACACCCTTGACTGTACACACTGATCTACCATGTCCTCACTTCCTTTCTTTTTCTAGACTTTTGCTAAACAGATTTACATTTTGTACACCATGCTTATATACCTGACTTTCAGGCACTCCAGATCATCATAGCAGTTCATTTGCATTTATTGAGGTTAAATTTATCCTTCTTCAACATGGGTGACTTGCATGACAGAACTACTCATAGTATCTCTTAAATTGTAGGATTTACATTTTGTTAATATTTTCTAAACCTGACTGAAATATTTAGATGACATTATCTAGGATCACATTTCCACTTCCAAAGCCATATGATACATGTTTCTCATAGTCAACCTGTAATCAATTAATGTGAAAAATTACGTTTATTCCTCTCTAAATTCCAACTACTGACATTTCCAGAGTAACAAATTATTAGTTCATAAGAGACTTCTGAAATCTTTAATATTAAATTTTCATTCATATTCATTAGACAAGTTCTCAAGATCATACAATTTCTCTTGATACTCCAACAGCCTTTCATTGTAGCAGTATCTCTGAACTCTAGGATATCAGCAATTTTAAATAATACATTGCTTCACTGTTTTTAAAATTTATCATATTTTTGATCCCTGGAGAATTCTGACAGTAATATAATGATCCTGACATCACTATTTAGTGTAATTTTCCTTTTAGTTAGTTCTTTCTTACGCATTTCTCTGGTTTAATTCATGATTTTCTGTGTCTCTCCTATGGAGCTGATACTTTACTAAAAGTCCAGAAGCATGGCATTGTCTACTCAGGTTCTTTCATTTAGAAAATAAGCTTACTGAAGTAATTTACCAGGTAAGTTTGTCAGACATTGTTAAAATGTTGTTGCATCTTATTTCATCTGACTGAGCTGATTCATCACCATCATTGTCATTATCATAATTCCCACAGTAGAAGTAATAATGAGTACTTACATAATACTGTGAATTGTTTTAAAAGAGAAACAATAGATATTTTGGCATAGAAAACAGTGAATGATTTTAGATATGGGGGACTTAAGAGAAAAATCACCTAAACCTGGTGTCAGCACTGGGAATGAATCTTGGTTGTTTTGAAGACCCGGGTTGATATTGGGGTTGGACTCAATGATCTTTGGAGGTCCCTTCCAACACCTAACATTCTGTGACTCTGTGATATTCAGTGTTTCATTCCACAGAGTATACTATGGACAAAAAGTAATAACAGGCTTCCACTTTATGAACTCTATGGTAGCTTATGGAGTGGTTTGAGACTAGCATAAATTACAAAAGTGACTGGATATCCTTTAGGTAGAAGATGTTGAGCCCATATGCTTTTACTTTGCCAGGATGAAGAGGGAAATAGAACAGAAATGAGCAGAATACATTGGGTTTCAGTAATACTTGCAAGTTGGTCTGAAAACACAGTATCTGTCAAAACTTTTTTTTTTTTTTTTTTTTTGGTCCCTATTTACTAACAGGGCTTCTAACAGAGCATAGGTGTTTATTTCAATCAGTACCATAAAATGTCATCCTATTTCTTTGAAGATTATCAGGGTGAACCAATATAAAGCTCCAAGAACTAGAGCTTTTTCTGTTTAATAGGGGACTTAACAACTTTATTCCTCTTGAGAGAAGATGTTTTTTAAAAATCCATACAGATACAACCATAATTTCAAAATATTCCACTCAGCCATTGTAGCATGGTTTCTTTCTATGCATATTAACTGGGGCTTACCATGTATAGTTTTAAGGATTCACCTTCTACATTTCAATACAGAAAACTATTTTATGATCTCATGTTACAAGTGATCATTCTTTTGTAGCATATGACCAGTTTGGGAAAGTCCATTTCACATGTTCACTTTTCACCTTTGAAGCTCTTTTCTTTCTTTTTTTCCTTAGTAACTAGTACTCTGAGAGTTATCCCAGAAGATTTAGTGGCTTCTGACACACATATCTTAGTTATCTATGCTCTACAATTTTAATAGTCTGCACTAATTAAGCTTCACCCAATGAACAGAAGTCAAATCCTGCCCAAGAACCTTCTTATTCTTGTATCTACCACTTTGTTTTCAAAACATCAAAACATTCCAAACATCAAAATGTTGACATATTAGCTTTGTCTCTGTAAAATTCATACTATTTAACAAAGATTAAAAGAACTGGCAATAGTTCTTTCACTAATGACTTGCAAATCTTCCTGTGTGCAATCCTGCACAATGACACAACTGTACATATACGAACATGCACATACGTTATTGTTTTTTATTTCTGGGAAAAGAAATAAATAAATAAACCTGTTCTTCCTTTTATTTTGGTGCATACAGAGTTATAACAGACCAGATCCTACTATTCTCAGATCTTATTTCATCAGAAAAATTATTGAAATAAACCAAAATGCACTAACACAGAAGCATTGTCCCATTTGTAGACAATGGAAACTCAGGGTTACACCTGAGAAGGAAGGGGTCCACAAAGTCCTGAACAAGAAGTTCCATCTGTATCCAGGCACATGAGTGCTTACATTCAGCAATCTAGGTAGGAAGAAGTACCAAAGTGTATGAATTTGACCATGTCCCAGCTGACTGTCAGGCACATAAACACACCAGTTATAGCCTGTATCTCTAAGGAAACTACAGGTATATGATCACACAATTTATGTTTATCTATGCTTCACTGTTCAACAGGTTCTGAAAGATGGGTAAAGGTCTTTGAGCCACAAAGTTCCTAAAAGTGTTATGAAACTGTCTGTCTTGTTCAAGAATAGTACTGTTAGTGACCTTATTTGGGTAAAGACTGAAAGGTCAGTTTAACTTTACTATGCTCAAGAGAATTCAAGCCTAATGCAGAAAGCTATAGAGAACAGGCTTTTGCTGCTCACATTATGATGATAACAATATATGTTATGTATAGAAAATTAGTGCTAAGTTTACAATTTTATTGAAAAGTTCCTATATAGGATCAGATGGTAACTTAAGATTGGAGGGGAACTTTGGAGATCAGCTACTTCTGGTCAGGCTGCTCAGGGCCACAGACTCTCTTTGTTCAATTCACTTCAGAGCTTAACAGCTCTCTGTGATTTTTATTTTTTCCTAATATCCAATCAGATTTTTCCTTTATTCTAATTCTATTTTCTCTTTTGTTTTTGCTGCACATCTCCAAGGACAGTCTGACTCCATCTTCACTATACTCTGCCATTAGAGAGTTAAAGACGGACACTAGGACCCTTTTTTATCTGTCCTTCAGACAAAATTAGCTGTTAGAGACCCAACTTCTAGATCTCATATATGTGTATCTACAAATCAGTGAAATGACAAGGCTCCCTATTTCTAACATTCATTTGTTTTACATACTTGAATTCTCTTCAACCACTGAATGAATAAATAACAGTCAGATATCAATATGCTTAACTGGAATTGTAGAATTTTGTCAGAAATGTAAGAAAAGTGTGGGTTGTATTGAGAACTTATAATCCAATTAAATTTAAAGGTTGTAATAAAACTTTTGTTGTTGTTGCTGGGTTTTTTTGTGATAGTGGTTTGTTGGCTACATCTATTTTTCTTTTTAATTGCAATATGACATAGTATAGGATCCCTATTTAGCAATGAGCAATGAATTTTGCACACCTCAATAATCAGTCCCATCAACTGAAGTGTGGCCAGCTGAGGCACCTAACTCCATTCTCATCCACACCATGTGAAATTCGGAGGGGAAAAAGGAGGTGATGTAATTTTTTTAAATGCTGCTTGAAGTTAAAAAGATCCCAGCAAACCTTTCACACATCATCAGAGTAATGACAAAATGCATTAAAACTAATGTTCATTTCTCTTTTGCTCTTTGAAGCAGAAGAGGAGCCCAACAAAATGAAGATTTATAACAGTGACTCCCTGAAAAATGCAAAATACACACAGTTTAAACTGTGCTGGATGGAACCCAGTATTTATGCACAAGTAAGGACATTTGCTTCTAATGTAAAAATCACAATCATTTGCACAAAAGCTATGAAACACAAGAATCAGCAAACATCGTAAAGATATTTCAGACTTCATCTCTTTTTTTTTATGTATAAAATCAAATACATGAGGAAAAGTATGACAAGTAGTCAGCAGCAAACAGTAGTAGACCCAAAGCTAAAAACATGTATATCAAGCAACTGTAGCTGAACTCACTGTTCAAAAACGTGTGTAACAGAATGTGCTTCACATTCAATTGAAGTCAGTCTGGTCACATAATGGTGAACACAAAACCATGAGAACAGTCAAGCATCTAGATCTGTTCAAGCAAATACACCTTTTTACTGGTGTGTGTGTGTGAAACACAACAAAGTAGATAACCATTAATGTAAATAATATTTTTTTCCCCTTAAAGCTAGTTAAGGAAGAATACTCAGGACAGGCAAAAATATTTACATATTTCACTGTCCTCTTCTCTTCTCATACTTATCACCTGGTCAAACATCTTAAAATTTTTTGCTAGTAAGATATTTTAAGCTAACATTTGAGACTGTGATCTACTGAGAAAATTTAATATGCAGTATATATAGTAGACATTATATATATAATCCATCAACTAAATGTGCTCTTGCTGTGCTAACCCACCTAGGGAGCAGGATGTGACCTTCTGCATTAATTTGGGGTTTGAATTTTTACTATACATGCAGTTATACAAACTGCATTGTGATAGTTCGGAAAAGCCAAATACGTCTTAGGTTTGGCAGGACTTTGCCTGAGGGGTAAGAGCAAATGCTCCTGGAAAGGTGCAGACAAAAAGTAAAGTTTCTTTGCAACGATATTTTCTGGCTAACTAGAAGTAGTTGTAAAACCAGTATGATAATAAATCTACAATCTACTTTAGCTATAAGACAGAGGAACACTTAGAGTGACAATCTGCTTGTCTTTCAGGCATGTTTTTCATGCCTCAGATCTTCTTCTCAACCAGTACATGCATTTGGTAACAAGAATTTCTTTATAGGGTTGTAGAAGAACATTCAGTTAGCTTAAGTTTTTTTTGATAACAGGCTGCAATCAAAAAGAAAGACACAGAACTTTATGATTTCTTCTCTTCTAATAAGAATTAACAAAAAAAAACAAAAAAAAAACAAAAAAACCTCAAACCCAGGCTTCAACTCATCTCTGGCACAGAGGGAGAACTACACAGTACAAGTTATGTTCACACAAGTAAATTCTCTTCCTTTCCAAACCAGTATGTCTTTGTCCTTGATTGATAATTGGGAAAGACTGTATTTAAGTGCTACTGAGTAATTAATATAGTTCATTAAGAGCTGGCACTTGTATCATTGCCTTCAATGAGTTTTCTAAAACAGTTAAAACCTGTATGAGATTCTACTTTTTGGATTCCAGTTGTACATGTGCCCACTTAGGTGGGCCAAATTTGCTAGCTGTCCACTCTCTTGAACCTCTGAATCCTAGATGTTTCACCTTCTCTTACTATGTCTGGAGCCTGGTTTCTAAAAAGAGATGGTAAGAAGTGGGTGAGTCACTACTTACACCACCTTAAGATTTTAACTAATAGTGTGAACAATATCAATCCATTTCTGTGCAAGTCAAACAGATCAGTTTGTTATCTCCAAAGGTAGTTCATATTCAACTGTTTTGATTTTGCAGTGAAATGAACAAGATATGCTTACATAGTGAGTCACGAGCAGTTACTCTCAGTATCACATTTTGGAGAAAGTAGTCAGCTATTTCTTAAACTGTCTGTAAGCTGCAAATGAGTCTGTAGGACAGATGTCTTCCTTTGATTCAGCTGGATTAGTACCTGACACAGCTCCTTAACACTTTCATGAAACATGTGAGTATTTTGCAAATCTACCATCTTTGTGGCATTTAAAAAAAAAAAAAAAAAAGGAAAAAAAAAAAGAAAAAAAACTCTATTATTTTGGACCAAAAATTTGGTGTTACATTCTTTCAGCAAATTAGGTAGTATTCTTACAAATTATGCCACTGACAGATCAATGAAGCCCAGAACTTTTTAGGAAGGCACAAACATCTAAAGAAAGCAACATTTTCTACTGCCGTAGAATGATCCAGAGGAAAATACTCATTTTTAGATTGATTCCATGAACCTTACTTGCCCTTTTCAATGCAGCTAGTTGTTTGCTAAAACCAATATCACTAGTGATTTTGACTAACCTGTTATATTTATAATTTGACAAACAAAATAAGCGCAAACACACTGAGACCATGCATCAGCTAGGAGGCAGTAAACTCAGTGGGGCAATTCTGATGTAACTGCAGTTCCCAAAGCACATTATGCAGAAAGTTGTAAGATACAGATATATTAAGATTTGTTGTTAGCAGAACTAATTTTCAGCTATTCCCTGAACTTTATTTATTGAACCTTTCAGATGTGCATGTGGAAACTCACAACTACTTACTGCGACACAAGGGTGGCAGATCAAGAAATTATTCAGTAATAATCCTGCCCTGGAACCATGATATAATGTGTATGCACCACAATTTCCAATCAAGGCCAGCAGATAGTTTGTATTACTTTTACTAAGTTTTCTATTTGATCAAAAGTCAGCCCATCAAGTGAAACTGGACAGAGTTCTGTTTTCCATCAGACTTCCCATTTCCTGATATTTTCAGAGGAAGATAAAATAAATGTCTAGGATATCTGTTTTAGGCCACCGTAAGTTATTTGGCCTAATTCTGATGCTATTCTGTGGTCTGTCATATGCCAAACCCCAAATCGGTGGGTCTAAGATATCTACTGGCTTAAAAAATCTATTTTCAAAACTCTGCTAGGTTTATGAAGAAGAATTATCTTAATATGATAGAAGAGTTTGATTATGTTTACCATAAATGTTTTGCATTTTGCATTCTGGTAGCAAAATCTCTGCAGTCAGTTTTTAATAGCAGTTTGGACAGATATTTTTTCTGAGATTTCTAAATCTATTAAAGTAGAAAAGGGATATCTTCTTGATAAATAGAGTTCAGCAAGGCAGTTCTTCCCTCATCTCCCATTATAGCAGAGGATTGTAAACCCATGAATGTTATAAAATTCTGGGAGCTATGGGAGCATGGTAGTCTCTAAAATAAACAATGCACTTGCAGAGAGATCATACAGATTTTAATTTCTAGAGGAAATAACTAGATCTGTAGGACCTCATATTCTTTGTATCTGAGAATTATTTTCCTACCTAATAGTGTATATTAAAAGTGCCTATTTTAAAACAGTTTGCTTCTTATTAGTGCTAATTTCTTGCTTGATTTGAGAGACATTTCTTAGATTGGCAAACACAATTTAGGAAAAAAGTAGTTTGTAAAAAGATAAGCAAGAAAGGAAGAAGGAAAGAAATAATCAGGGAAATGAGGGAGGACACAAGAAGTCTGAGGCAAGATCTGTTTTGATTTGCATACAGAAAATAGGCTATGTTTAACATAAAGAGCATGTGCATAAATCACTTGCTTTTCATGGTGGTACTATATAATTAAAGGGCTGCAAAGATTCAGATTACTGGCTAAAACTCGGGAGCTACAACGTATCCAAAAAAAACCCCAACCCAACCAATGATAATGAAAGCAATATGGTGGGTATCAAAAGGAAGCACAGAGAGAAAATCGAACTACTTTTTCTTTATTACTTGGGACATAGAAGCTTCTGCTCTGGTGAGACCTCACCTGGAGTACTCCAGTTCTGGAACCCTCAGTACAGGAGGGACATGGATCTGATGGAGCAGGTCCAGTGAAGGGCCACGAAAATGATCAGAAGGATGGAACACATCTACTATAAAGACAGGCTGAGGGTGCTGGGGTTGTTCAGCCTTGAGAAGAGAAGGTTCTGGGGAGACCTAATAGCGACTTTTCAGTACCTGAAGGGGGCCTATAAGGAGGTGGGAAAAGGACTGTTTACAAAGGCCTGTAGTGACAGGACGAGGGGCAGTGATTTTGAACTAGAGAAGAATAGATTTAGATTGGATGTTAGAAACAAATTCTTTACCATGAGGGTGGTGGAACCCTGGAACAGGTTGCCCAGGGAGGTAGTTGAGGCACCATCCCTGGAGACATTCAAGGTGAGGCTCAATGAGGCTCTGAGTAACCTGATCTAGTTAAGGATGTCCCTGCTTATTGCAGGGGTGTCTGACTAGATGACCTTTAGAGGTCCCTTCCATCCTAAATCATTATATGATTCACAAATATTTTTACTCTGAGTTACTTGCATCAAAATTCAACCAGTTCTTTAAGCAGCAAAAATACTTTGTTCCTTAATGTTGTGATATGACTCAGTTACTTTTAGCTATACATATAGTTAGTATCTAATCTATACTACTGCCAATTCCCTCTAAGGCAATGGAGAGAGGCAGTCAATTCCTCTGCTGATTTATCTCCTCTGTTTTAAATACCTGTTTTAGAATACATTGAAATGGCCTCCAGAGATGCCTTTCTCTTTACCTAGTTATATTGGAAAAACAGTGTCCCCAACTTACATGAATTGAGCAGCAGAGAAACCAAAGTCACCAATGAAATTTGCACCTGAGCAGGTTTCAGTAAAATGCTCCTGAGTACCAGTGACATGCTCCATGTACTAGACCAACAAAATAAGAAACTCATCTCTCAATTCCTCTTTTAGCTCCTTCTTTTGCATGATTGCCCTGTTTTTACATAATATCTTTCTTCATATGAAAAAAAGGTTCTTTATGTAGTTGCCTGTGTTAGAATCTAAGAAGAGGAGACAATTCTTAAAAAGAAGAGTGAAAAGAATAGTCCTAGCACCAGATGTTCTGAACTGTCTAATGACTTATGGACAAAAATAAGGGGGAAAAGAATAACCAAATAGTTAAACAACAAAAAAGCCACATCCAAAAGAGGTTTTGTTAAGAAATACATATGTATATGCATTGAAATAGGTATTCTAAATTTTTATGTAGACAGATTGAATACCCAAAAGGTACACACAGAATTCTCTTCTCTAGTAGAAAGTTTAGCTCATCTGTCAGATTTGTAATCCATCTGTCACTGAAGAAACAACCAAAAGTTTCAGCCAAAATGATTCAGATATTTCTAAGAACAAGTGAAGTAAAAATATTTTCTTTGCCTATGTTAAAAATACTCTGGCAGACTTTTCCTGAGAACATTTATCAGTTCTTATTTTAGGGTGACAATATATATCTTGCTGAATGATGGAGATGATCTTTGTGTCTGGGATGTGTCTTTGCTTATGGCTGAAAACCCACCAGTGTGAAGCCAGACTGCTGTTGGTTTAGGGAAAAGAAAAGCGAAGCTTGCAAAAGTTTTAGAGGTACTCTTTTCTACAAAGAAAGAAAGCATGAAGATGAAGGAAACTGTGTCACATTTCCATACTAAGTGTTGGATTTTGCTGTATGTTCTCTAATGCCTTGTCTTTGCATGTGTGATTGTGTGCATATATACACGTGTGTCTGCTTGTGCTGTGTATTTGACACTGAAATTTGTTTACTTTTTTGGGAATAAATCAAGCTTTCTTTTTTATATGTACACAGTCAGGCACCTGAGGTGTTATTGATGCAAAACTAAAATATATCCAGGAACACTAGAAATTTCCAAAAAGGTACCTGTTATTTTTTATTGGAATTACCACTCACCAATTTCTTTACTCAGAGTATACTCTTAAGTTTGCTTGTTTACTGCAAATATTGATGTGAGAGTGTTTTTCCTTTGTGAACACATATATTAACAGAAAGTGAAAGCCCCAACAATGTTCTTGATACACAGTTTAAAGCACTTAATATTCTGTCGTGTGTGTTTAAAAAAATGGTTGTTGAAGTGTGCAAGAAATGCACAGAAAAAAACTCAGCATATTTCATGCAAACCCATTTCAAATCAAGTGGATTGTGAAAGGGTTTTAGTGTTGTCTGTTTCATAGTAGAGAATTGTGAAATTTTAGAATATATACACTTCTCCATGTGGTATCTTTATTCTTCCTTTTCCAGAAACTACAAGTCATGAGCCATTACTGAACCAATTTCAGGAAGAGCAAACACAGCAAATGAACAAAAAAAAAATATTTAAATGTATAAACACCCTCCATAGACACTCTTTTATTCATTACAACAGATATAAATTAATGGGGAAGTTCAGAAAAGGCCTTGTGTTCAGTGGTAAGTCTGGCCTGTATTTTGTAGAATCTGTCCCTATTATATTTTCATTAAGCATACTGAGAAGAGATTAGCAACTAGAAAAAAAATTACAAAGCCATCTTCTCCATTTACATTTTATCTGATGATTTTTTTTCTTTCTTTTCTTTTTTTCTTTTCTTTTCTATTTTTTTTTTATCTTTGATTGTTGTTCTACCCCCCCGCCCAGTATTGGCCAAGGAAAGGACAGGGAAATAACTGCGGGCAAATCCTGGTATCACACATTTCTCTTCTGAAAGGAAGAAAGCATTGTGACTCCTGACATAGTTCAGTAGTTGCCATTGGCCCCTATTCACTCCAGGATCTGAAAAGCTTTTATTGTACAATATAATCATTGCCACAAGGCCAAAAAAATTGATCATTTAAATCAAAACTGCACCCACACCTCTGGGTTGATGCATAAACCAGTTTCAAATAAGAATGTGAACAGTAGATTCATATATAATAATCTTAGGTGTCAACTGAATGGAGGTAAAAATACTATTGATTTATTTAATCTGATCAATATAACCCTGAATAAATTTGGTGGGTTTGTTGCATCAATGGTTGTTGATTACTAAAACACTTTATTGAGTTTCTGGTAATGTTCTTCCTTTGAGTCTACCTCTTCAGACTCTTTTTTCCTCCTATTACATCTATCCTCATGTCTGTTATTGTCCCTTTTGAGCATAACAAATCTCTGTTATTTACAGTCCTGGCCTGTTTAAGAGGGCTCAGTCAAATTGTCCACTCTAGACAAGATATTTGCTTCTTTTTAGACAGAATATATCACAAATATGCTTGTTTTACAAGATTTTATTTTAGAATTTAAAAACAGTCATAAGATAAGACAAAAGATCTCTAGGAAGATGCAGACCTTTGCTGAATTTCTGCAGTCCTAATAAAAGCTGGTTTTGTAGAAGTGTAGAATGATTTAATGAGATGTTGCATTTTCTTTTGTTTGTTTGCAAAGACAACAATGCAGTCTTTTAAATGCAACTTCTCTAAAAACGTTAGGCTACATAGTGTTTTCCTGTTTATAAATTATAATATTGATTTATAATGAAAAAAATATGAAAATAAGAAAAGATGTCATTAAAAGATAATTGTTGTATCTGCAACTTAATTTCTTGAATAGCAGGCTACAGTTTCCCTTCAGCAGCTGAAATATTTTGAAATGGCACTGCTAATTTGAGTGGAATATCAGGTCATTAATCAAACATCCATAATACTACTTCGCTGGGTAGGCATGACAAGCCTTTAAGGAACTTATCTGGCAATCTGAATTTCTGAGGCATGTGGAAAAAAATAATACAGGCGATAGTTATAAGTCTACATGAACTGAGGTGTGGGACCATCACATTTACATGCCTATTTGATTCCAAGGTTAAATGAGTTGTGGAGGATTAAAGCAGTTTTGTTTGTACTTTGCTAAAAACAATATGCTTGAAGCCTCAAATAGCTATATTCTATATATTTTGTTTAATTCGTATGTCAAAACAGAACTGCCCTCAGCACGTATAAAATGACTTACTAAAAGGTCATCTTTGAAAGTATTTTCATACTGCAGGTAATCAAAACAGAGTATAGAAGAATTTTGTCAGTAACTGATGGCAGAGTAGATGTGGAACAGGATCACTGGGATGTGATTATGTGAGTAGTCCTAATGAAATGCCACTAAAGCTACTAACCATTTAGACTGGAAAATAGACTCATGTGGGATCTAATGTTTCACTCATGGTAAAGCTTGATTTTCTGGCTGAGTAGCTACCATTCACATGGGTGGCATTGCTCCTATCCAATACAGCAACTGAAACTGCTTCACTCTGTTCTTCCTCTCTATTCCTTCTGAATTGTCAGGGTTATAAAGGCAGCTGTTTCATGCTTCATAATTCACAGTGCATTCTTTTCTTTAAATGCAACATTACATTTACATTTCCAGAGTAACAATTGTGGTATGAGAAGGCAATAATATTCTTTAAAGTATTCTTTCTCATGACATTGTATAGTCAACTTTAGATTAATTACATATTTTTCCATGTGAACAAACTGTAAGGGATTGAAAATGATCTATATAAATGGATACCTGCCTCCCAGAACTGCGTGCAGACTCAGAAGCCTGAGGATCAGGGCTCTGATGTAACATGGCACGAAAGATGCATATTAGGAAAAATATCACAGCCATTAAATTCATCAAGCTCTTCGTTTGGGGCATTATATTATCATAGAATATCACAGAGTTTGGAAGGGACCTCTGGATATCACCTGGCCCATCCTTTCTGCTCAGACTAGAGCATGTTGTTCAGCAATGTCTAATTGAGTTCTGAATACTTTCAAGGATGGAGGCTCCAGCTTCTCTGGACAACCTGGTAATCATCATTATTGACCTGTAGTATTAACATGTTTGTCAGTGAGGTGAAGTTTGATCAAATCAAGAAAGCAGGATTTATCTTCTGCAAATATGGAAGTGAATTCACTCAAACATATTGGCAATATCCCCATATTTAAAGATAAAGGTTGGAAGAAGTTTGCAAAATTCACTTTTTTTTTTCTTTTTTTAAACTTTCTCATCAGTTTCACAGGCAGAACCAGGAACAGCAATATAAACTGCATCTACTGTCACCTGGAATGCAAATAGGAACCAAATAAATTAAATAAAAATTTGCTAAGCTGGTTAGCTCTGATTTGGTTCCTATTTGCATTCCATAACTGACCTGTATATACAAATAGAATTTTTTTTTTTTTTTTTTTTTTTTAAATTGTGTTAACCAGTTGATTGTGTCAGTTAATGATTTTTGGATTTATATTTAACCTTTGAACAACCCAAGTTTTCTTCTTTATTAGTAACTCCCATAAGATTTACACCAAATTATCAGGAAGATATGTGCAACATCTTTTAAACTAATCATGTTATCTAGTTGTACAAACCCACTTTCAATAATAATAAGGAAAGGACAGTGCTAGCTGTTGATTAATGAATCAGAGTACTTCTGGGAAAAATCAAAGACAGCAGTTTTTCATTAAAAAAATAGAACCTGGAACTTAATGGTGACAACAGTTATTATCCTGCTGGATGAATTCTCTCACAGAAGAGTAAATTAGCAAGAAATGTTCTTGGAATTTAGCGAATTCCACTTACTTCAGTGAACTTTTGATCTGTTTGCCATTTCTTAAGAGTTTATAAGCTCCAAACTAGAGCTTCCAAGCTAAAGCTTCTAAGCTTCCCATCTGTAGCTCTCAGAGTCAGGCCAGCATGAATCACAAGGAGCCAATTACTGCAAAGTGTTGCCATGCCAGCAGTGGCATTCACTTTTCTTTAATATTTTCACTAACCTTATTTCCCCTGTGAGCAAAATAGCTGCTGCTGTTTGTTCAGACTTGGCGGCCGTGGTAAAACTAGCTGTCAGACAGCCTGAGCTCCTCTTGCTAATTTCAAGCTCTGTTGAGCAGTACTGTGGTGGCAAGACTATCACTCAGTGTTTAGGAACAGCCCCAACAGGGGGTGAAAAAAAAAACTTAAGGAAAACTATAGATTTAGCTTATCGGAGGAAAACTGTTGGAGGTTTTTTTATGGAAGAATTCACTGTTACTCACTTCTTTAAGCAAAAGTGACTAGAAGGAATCATAAAACACTGTCTTCAATTAGGATGATTAGAAATGTTAATACCTAAATGAGAATCATTTAGCTTACTGAAACTGTTCATTCTATAATATAATGGTCAAGGTAGCAAATATCTGAGTGCAGAAAGACAAAGATAAATTTAGAAAGATAAAGACAGGCATAGTGATGTAGAATATACCTACCACAGACCAACAGGTCAAAAAATGTTGTGTCTTTTTATTTCCTTTTTTTTTGTTGTTGTTTTGTTTTGTTTTGTTGTTATAAGTGACAAAAAATTAAACGTGACATTATTAGCCCCAGAGGAAGTACACAGACATCCTAAATAGGCCCACTTCCATGCCATTAGCAAATCCTGCCACTGGGGGAAACCATTTCCTATCAGGAGGATATAGAGTTCAACAGAGGCAAATGCCAAGCCATGACCCCAGAGAGGAATAAGCCCATATACCAATACATGCAGCTGAAAGGCAGTTTTGAAGAAAAAGACCTGGGGGATCTGTTTGTACAACAAGATGTACATGAGCCAGTGATGTGCGCCCACAATAACGTAGGCTGAAAATATATGTACTTTCATTAGGGAAAAAGGATTGACAGCAGGTTGAGGGAGGTGACCTTTTTGCTCTCCTCAGCACTGGTAAGACACATATGGAATGCTGGGTTCAGATCCCAGTACATGAGAGACTTGAGCAAGTCTAGCAAAGAGCCATGAAGCTGATGAAGGGACTGATGCAACTGGCATGCAAGAAGAAGCTGAGAGAGCTGGAGTTGTTCTGCGTGTATAAGAGAGGCTCAAGGGGAACTGGTCAATGTATATAAATATCTAATGGGCATGAGATAAAGACAGAGCCAGACTACTCCCGGCGCCCAGTGACAGGACAAGAGGCAGCGGGCACAAGGTGAAACAAGGGAATTTCTATTTGAACATAACTTTTTTTTACTGTGAGGGTGACTGAGCAGTGGAACAAGTTGCCCAGAGACATTGTGGAGTCTCAGTCCATGGAAGTATTCAAAACCTCACTGTACATGGTACTGGTCAATCTCCTGGTTGACTCTTCTCTGAGCAGAGGGTGGACTCCAGATCTCCAGAGGATCTCCAGAAGTCCCTTCCCATATCAACTGTTCCAGGATTCTGTGATTCTATAAAAGGCTGAAAATATTCAGTGGAGAAGATCTGACTCAATAAAGAGGAATATCCTGGACCGTCTCCAGAAGAAGCTGGTGAAGAGAAGAAGTGAACAATCATACAAGATCAATCAGGCAGATGGAGAGCTGTGTCTGTGATGACAATAACAAGAGTATGCTGAACTTAAACAGTAAAGAACCTAGACAGAGCTAAGATGGAAACATTGGTCATGCACCATATTTTAGCATGATGTGGGACTGGAGAAAAGAGATTCTGGAGACAAAATTAAATGAATAGGTGAGAAGTAAAAGACCAAGACTGACTAAGTCATGCACCAGTCTGGGCAGGTTAAGTTTCTTTTCATATGTAAAACTGTTGTGTGGGGAAAATGTAATAAAACACATTAGAAACTGGAAAAATGTCATTAAATATGTGAAATGTTTCTTTTATGAAACTGTCTATTATTTTAGATAAGCTTAATCTAAGTGAAAATAGAACCATGATGCTGAAACTTAAAAGTTTATGGGGAACTTTTACACTAAGTATTATGGGAAAGTCCAGTGCTGCAGAACAGGACACAGATCACATTGAAATGAATTATTTAAGTAAAGAGGAATGATAATCTTATAAAACACTGAGAAATTAAAAAGCCAAGTTCATTTTCAGCAAATGAAACTCCTTTTAAGGAAACCCTATGTAAGAAGGCAACCATCTCAAGAGGAAATGGGCACATTCACCTACTTAAATGTTAGAGAGGTAAAGCATGAAACGGATTAAATAGATTGCCTGATTTTTAATGAAGACAGTAACTTAACAGACTTATGAACTTGGGAGAAGGAAGGTAATCTTTCAAACATAGCATATCAGGTTCCAAATTACTTAAGCAGTCCAGACAAAGGTTTTGGCTAGAGCAAATAAAGTAATAAGCCACACTGATAATACATTAAAAGATTTACATAAACAGGAAGAGGATGATCTTACAACTCTCATTCCAATTTTTGGATACTAACAGTGCCTGAGACCAGAAAATCTGCAAGAGCAATAAACACAGAAATTATAGGAAATTGTAGTTATTTCTAGAAATATCTGGATAAATGTCTGAACAAGTAGTACCAGATCAAACTTCAGCTGACTGAAGCTACTTTATTACACTTGAGCTTCCTCTTGAATCGGCTATTCAGGAAGCCTGCTCTTGTGAGTAAACAGTTCTTGTGAGATGCACATTGGACTTGTTTCAAAATGTTATCTCTCAAAGAGACTTTTTAAGTGTGACACACTCCTGGTCAAAAATACAGCAGTTGTAACACACACAAACTAAACTACTACAGAGATGTTCACTTTCAAAAAGGGAATTTATGTAAAACCAGTAAACTGAAAGAACCAAAGGTTAAAACTTCTGTAGACAGTATGGAGCTTCCTTCAAGACACAAAGTAACTATAAAATTATCTAGTTAAAAAATAGAAACAGTAGAGAAAAAATAGTTAAACTGTAAAAATAAAATGGATAAAAGAAGCATAGAATTATATTTCAGAAAATGTGTCCATATAAGGTGAAAGAAAAGGAACATAAGCTCTGGCAAATTAATTCTGAAACTTTAATAAGCCAAAAAAAGACTTTGAAGAACAGTTTCCTACAGGAACGGATCTTATTAATCTTATTAATAAGATCTTATTAATAAGATGTTTTCAAACACGCTAGAAGTAAAATACTTGCCACAAAGTTTGCAGGGTCAACAGATATTTAATATAGGAAAGGAAAGATACTTAATATAGGAAAGGAATAAGATCATGATAGGAAATCTGAAGCTGTGATTTGCATCACTTTTCACTACAGAAAAACTTTGGAATAGTCTCATGCTGGAACCTTCCTTCACAGGAAATGACTTGGAGGAACTATCTCAAACTACAGTGTCAGCTGAATGTAAGAACAAATAAATAAATAAATAGCAACTCCTTGCTAAGGCTAGGTAGTATATAATTTTAAGCTTTAAAGGAACTCATAATTTTTTTAACTAGTAGCGGTGTTATATAGATTAACATTTAAATTAGCTGGAGAATTGGAGGAATGACGGGATAAAATTATAGCAAATTAGGAAAAGTGCTTGAGGGACAGTCAAGCTATTATAGACTAATAGGTTTGATTTCGGAAACAGGTTAATTGTTTACAAATCTAATAAAGAACAGAATAAGTAAATATTCAGTTAAATAATCTAACATGGAGAAAGAATCAACACAGCATTTTTGGAGGGAAACTATGTTTTGCAAACCTATTAGAGTTCTCTGAATTAGTCTGCAGGGTTGCAGGGTGATGATCAATTTGTTAAACACACTAGACTTCCAAAATCTTTTGATAAGAAAGTAGCAGTAGCAAAAAGTTTGCTGATTTTGCATACTTACAGAGCATGGTAAAAATGCAATTTTATTGCAGAGAGTTCTCACAGTACCTAAACAAGCTGCCCATAGAGGTTGTGGCGTCTTGTTCTCTGGAGACTTTCAAAACCTGCCTAGATATGTTCCTGTGTTGCCTGCCCTAGGTGATCCTGATGTGGCTGGGGGGTTAGACTAGATGATCTCTATAGGTCCCTTCCAATCCCTAACATTCTATGATTCTATGATTCTATTAATATGGGGAGTCTGGGTAATAAAATGAGAAATTATTATAACATTAATTCCACGGGTAAAAGAATGTTAGCTGTTAATGCACAATGACGTGCTCTAAGTTAGCTGTTATACAATCACAGAACTGTTCAGGTTTGAAAGGAAGATTAAGATCATCAAGTCCAACTGTTAACACTGCCAAGTCCACAACTAGACCATGTCCCTAAGTGCCACATCTACATTTCTTTTAAATACCTCCAGGAACAGTGATTCAATCACTTCTCTGGCCAACCCATTCCAATGTTTGACAAAACTTTTGGTCAAGAATTTTTTCCTAATATCCAATTGAAACCTTCCCTGGTGTAACTTGAGGCCATTTCCTTTTGTCCTATCTCTTGTTACTTAGGAGAGGAGATTGACCCCTACCTTGCTACAACCTCCTTTCAGGTAGCTGTAGAGAGTGATAAGGTCTCCTCTGAGCCTTCTTTTCTCCAGGCTAAACAACTCCAGTTCTATCAGCAGCTCCTTGTAACACCTTTTCTCTATACCCCTCACCAGCTTCGTTGCCCTTCTTTGGACACGGTCTGTTCAGCCAGGCTCATATTTTTCCCTGCTGGCTCATTTTTTGGGACAGCCTGCTCCTGCACCTTTAAGAGTTCCTTCCTGAAGAATGTCCAGCCTTCACGGACTCCTTTATCCTTCAGGACTGCCTGTCAATGGACTCTGTCAAACAGGCTCCTGAACAGGCCAAAGCCTGCTCTCCAGAAGTCCAAGGTGGCAGTTCTGCTGACTCCCTTCCTTATGCCCAAGACAGCCTCCAACTATCATATCACCCAGAAGTCCTTTTCTATTCATAAACAATACATGGCTTCTACCTCTCTAAAAGAAGAGCTTGGAGTCACAGATTTAAACACTTATCAGCTCAGTGATCAATGAAAAATAGTACTGAAGACATATTCCATTTTGAAAATTATTAGAAAAGGATAAAAGAACAAAATAGGAAATGTTATTGTATAAAACTCTAGAGAGGTTTGAAGTCCATATGGAAATCTCTAAAGGGGTAGCTCTTGAAAGGCCTGGAAAAAAAAAGGTAGACAAGATCATCAAGAGTAGGGTAGGGTTCATGTTTGACTATCCAATGAGAATTGCATACAAAAGCAAATGGAGCTTTTTACTAAAAATATATATAAAGATTACAAAGCTACATTTACAGACTCATGTTCACCGATTTTTTACAAAGAGACAAAACCAAGCAATCCAACAGATTTTTTTTTTCTCCAGGACCATGATTGGCACTTGGCCAAAGCTAAGAATAAAATATTTCTAACATGTCTAGCCAGGAAATATATAACTTGACCTGAGTAAGATGTAGGATGTCTATCACTAGATTTTATGCATTATTAGTCTACAATCCAATTCATACACTGTTGTTAATATGCAAAGAGTAGAAATTTAGAAAGATGTCTCTAAGTTATAAAAAGTTGAAATTTTTTGCAGAAGACCAGAATATTCAGAGTGATGTACAGAAACAGACAGAAGATCATTTATATTCTAAAGGGATATTAATTAGAAGAAGAAAGAGGAAACAGTTTGAAAACTAATCAGTACAACGTCTTCTGTATTATAACCCATTTGATAGAGAAGGATAGACTCAATGACAGCTCAAAGATCACTGACTACTCTGTGGCCTGGAATTCAAGTGAGCATTTTCTATCTTCTGGATCATTTTCTATATTTGTCATGATCAAATGTGAAAAGCATTCAGCAAGCACTGTAAAATCATTAGATGGTTTTCGTGGAAAGGGTGAGATGGAATAGTTGACATTCGATCTTCAAGTAAAACACTTGTATGAAGCCCTATAATGTATATAGCCAGGGATATGTGACTCTTCTTCCTTCAGAGAATCTGTCCATTAATGAATAGTTTCTTAACTATTTGAAGTCAAGTTCATGGAGAAAAAGGACTAGCCATATGCAAAAGAAGACTTTTTTAAGATCACATGCTTTTGAGTTACTTTTACTAGGAACAGAATTTTTGAATGAGATTCATCTGCCACAGTTTAGGCATTTAAAACTTCAACAGATAAATTTCAGGTAATTTCATAAAGTTTTCCTTATAATTAAAGGTGAGAAATAGGCATCTCCAGAGGACAATTCAGCTTCTGCTCAGACTACAAACAGCAAGACAGTGGTGCCAGCCACAGTAAACGCCGTGCTGAAGCGCTATGGTTTTTCTTCCTTTTTGGAGGTTTTTGAGGTAGAATGAGGGTTCCCTGACCCAGAGAAGGCCAAGGAAGGAAGGAGAAACCCGACAGGACTCAGCATCCCTCACGGGAGAGGCCAAGAGGGTGACATAGCTGAGGGCATTCCCGGAGAAACCAGAGATTTAAATGCGGTGAAACCAGAAGCAGCGCTCAGACCATGAACAGCGAGACAGCTGCATTCACACTTGTTGGCACATGACCAGCATGACCAGCAGGGTGTGTGGGCAGTTGGTGCACAAGGAGCCCGCGCAGAGTGCAGCAACCACAGGCAGACAGGTTGGAGATGGTGTCCACTCGGGCAAAAGTGGTAACCAGTTCTAAAAGGGATGAAGCAACCCAGACAATGCTGCTACGGAGGCATGTGACTGTCTAGGTCCTTGGCTGAAGGGAATGCCACAGCCTGTCTCCAGTACTGGATGACAGCATTAACAGACACCTGACCTTGGTGTCTGGCAAGGTTATGAAGCAGATCATACTGAGTGCCATCAATCGGCACGTACAAGACAACCTGGGGCTCAGGACCAGCCAACAGAGGTTTAGTAAAGGAAGGTCCTGCCTAACCAATTTGATTTCATTCTATGACTGGGTGGATCCGTCTGGTAGCTGAGGGGAAGGCTGTTGATGTGGTCTACCTAGACTTCAGCAAAGCCTTTGACAAAGTCTCCCACAGCACCCTCCAGGACAAGCTGTCAGCCCATGGCTTGGACAGGTGCACCCTTCACTGAGTTAAAAACTGTCTGGATGACTGGGCACAGAGAGTGGTTATGAATGGTGCTGCATCCAGTTGGTGTCCGGTGACCAGTGGTGTCCCCCAGGGATAAGTACTCAGCCCAGTTCTATTCAACATCTTTATTGATGACCTGGATGAGAGGATCAAGTGTACCATTAGTAAATTTGCAGATGACGCTAAGTTGGGGGCGAGTGTCGATCTCCTGGAGGGTCAGGAGATGCTGCAGAGGGACCTGGACAGGCTTCAGCCAAGGAACTGCATTAGTTTAAAGTCAGACTTCTTCCGGAAGTAGAAGATGGAAATAGAAGTTTATTAGTGAAAGAATTTTTGCAACCTTAACTTACAGAGTTTTACTATAATACACATGTAAGAACAAATTATGTTTTGTTGCCAAGACAACAAAAGTAAAAAACAGGGAAACTAATGGAAGCAATTTACAGCTCTGTGGGATAGCCAGAGATACACAAACATACCACATTTCTTAGAGAAGAAAATAATATGATCTATCAAATTCTTATTTTATTGCAAGAAAGGATGCAGAACATGACAATAAGGAAAATCACATTTCTTATAACCCAAAGTAAGGCTTATTTAATAGTCCATTAGGTGTGTATTAGGAAGCATATTTATATCAACCTAAGAATTCCAGTCACCCCTACCTAGCCTGTCCCATGGTAGGGGGACAAAAATTCTCAGTTTTGTTGTTATTATTGTTGTTATTGCAGTGAAATCCCTGTTCCTTTATTCTTTCTTCTTCCAAACAGTTTAATATTGTTATCAGAAACACTGTAACAAGTACAGCATGATTCAACATTCTTATTACACAGCCACACTGCAAAATACTATATAGCCCATAGGCCTAGAACACAATACAAACCAAAGAATGCCTGGCGCTGAGAAAATACTAAACACTTTTCTTAAAAACCTGTTGCTAAATTGTGGCTTCTGACTTTAGGAAAAAAACAACGTTATTACTTCTAGAAAGGATTAGAGGTCCCATGGGAGAGTCTGTCTTCCAATAGTTTTCATAGACGCAACCATATTTAAAGAGATGGCAAAAGTGGGAAATATGTAGTTTGAAAATTTTCTTCAAAAATGATGCAGCAACATATAAAAACTTGACCTGGATCAAGCTTTCCTGAGCCATAAGGCACTGCTTAAAATAAAGCAATAGAGTCTATAATTGAAAATTATGGGGGGTACTGCCATTAGCTCCTAATACAACATATCAAAACCAGCAGCAATAAAACAGTAGCACTGAATCCATACATTTTCTCAGAGCTGACAAGTTTGCTTGATCATGTTAAAAAAAAATGTAAATGAAAAAAGCAATTTTAAAACTACTATATGACTGTAGTGGTAACAGAGTCTCAGATATTTGTGTATTTTTGGAGGGATTGTGATTTCATTTTTTTTTATAGCCTCAGTGATATAAGATGTCATTGCCATTTTGTGACAGAAAGCTTAGTCATAATTAAGCCCATATGAAGATGATGTCTACGGTTCACTTATAAAATCTCTGAATATTAGGTCACCTGAACCATATCTGTTTAAACTTCAGAAGTAATAAGATAGCAAAGATATGGAAAATTCAAATGCTGTTTCCATCTCATGGAGTTCAGAATTACATTACACACAGAATATAATTAACTGTACTGTATTCTATTCTAAATAGCAAGTTAAGAGAGTAGATTTCATCTATTAGCATAAACAGAATTAGAACAATAACATGTACTATGTAAACTAAAACAGCAGCAGAAATCAAGTTACAGGGGAAAATGAGGATGTAGGCAAAACACATAATCATATCTAGGGAATGATTTGAACTGTAATTAAAGTCACAGACTAGAAATTAATACAGGAGTTTGGAAGGTGATGTATATTTTCAAATCACTGATTAATACAGGAAGCAGCAAGAAAAGCAGAGAATGAAAAAATGTCTCTCTGTTAAGAACAGTAAGTCACCACGGCTATGGAATTCCCAGTACTTAAATAGCAAGGGATCAAAAGACAGAATGAGAATGTGACATCCTAATGGTGGGATTCATCTCTGTTAACTTAGTCATCTAAAATCTAGGCTGCTTTACTTAGCTAATTACCAGGGCTCCTGTTACTGCTCACTGAAAAAGTGGGCTACTCAGAGGGCTGATCGCCTGTATTATTACACTCAGGTGAATGACCCAGGTGAAGTGTATCTTTCTTTGCAACTACATATGGAGGGATCCTGGACAGCCCTGTGAAACTACACTTCTGCCTTTTAAATAGCTAATGTCAGTTGATCCCAAACAAAGTCAGAAAACCTTTTTTAGCAATGAATATTTCAGTTTCAAATGTTTAGCCTTAATCTGTGCACAAAATAGTCCTTATCAGACTTAGTATCTGAGACACTTCTAGTAGAACAAACACTGTGAATCCATACCAAAACTTCTGATAAATTCTACAGGGACTGAATGAATATTTGCCAAAACAATTACTTAATCCTACCCCTCAGGAAAAAAAAAAAAAAAAAGGGATCTTTTTATAAAAAGATACCGCAATATAGAAGACAGTATGTAACTGACAAATAATGATGGTCAGAAAGTCTGGCTACTGAGCAATAAAGAGTGATGAAAAGGCTATATATATACTAACATAATCATGTTAGTGTGAGGAAAGGGGAAGTATTGCCAGGAAACATTCTCACTCATTTATTCAAATCCAAGATCACTTATTTGTGCCTCCTGTTCAAGGTCTGTAAAATCAACAGCAGGATTAAAATCCACAGCAGCATTAAGAGGGTAACACAATTTCCTTGTATCATCTCATTTATTTGCATGAAAGCACTATTTTCAAAGTGTAACTTTTTTTATTCAGGTAATACAAAACAGAGCAGTTCCTGCAAAGTGCAGTTAATCCATGTCCAGTCGGTACCACTTAGCCCAGTTCTGAAATTACCTTTGCCCCATGCAGGAAGAACATTTCTTTCTATAAGAGGTTTTGAGGACTATTTCCTGACATGCAATAATTTTTATTCCTGTACTAATAAAATTTCTGGAAATTGTATAAGCTCTTGTTAAGCTCACAAACAGTAACAGAACATCAGAATGGCCTGTTGTAAACTATATCACCTTAGTCATGTGTGGTGTGGCATTACACAGCTACACACCTTTCATTCACACTGTTCTAGAGGTCATACAAATACCTAGTTGTTTTTGCATGTGACAGTGTTATCCACCTCACATCTCAGAAGTCACAGCAGTGGAAAAATATTTCATAATGTAAACCTAATTACAAGGAGCAGTAAGTATAACCTGAAAGCTTACTTTTCCTTCCTTCCTTCCTTCCTTCCTTCCTTCCTTCCTTCCTTCCTTCCTTCCTTCCTTCTTTTTTTTTCTTTTCTTTTCTTTCTTTTTCTTTTCTTCTTTTTTT